>CAJPEV010000133.1:0-38397 GCA_905338385.1 Darwinula stevensoni
CTTATAGGAATATATAGGAATCCTATAAGACATTTTCGTAAGGGGCGTGCTTGCGATCTGTAATTTGCATTCTTCGCGATCTGACATCAAAGGTTTCCGATATGATCTTTTCTCATCTAAATGTGCAAAATGGAAACGCGGCGAGAAGCCAATCGCCTGGCACGGACGTAATACATGGCTGTCGCATTTTACTTTCCTGATGGCCAACACGTCGGATGGCCAACACGTCGGATGGCCAACACCCAGCACAGTGACGCATTTAATTTTCCTTATGTTGCTTTTGATTTTCTAATTTCCTTATTTTACTCGGAAAAGCTCATTCCAATTTCATATCTCTCTTGCTTGAACTCAATCTTCCACGATGGCACTCGGAGACTCAATTATTGGACTTTGTTTGTCCGACAAACTTATTTTTTAACCTTCCATCGTGAATGCGAGTGAGTTCTACGTAGGTCCGCATTCACGTTGGCTCGATTTCACCCACCACTTGAAGATAATTGATGCGGGATGCAATAGGTAATTGATGCATCTGATTGAAGGTCTCAGAGTCCGCAATCAAATTCCATTCTGAATTCTCAAGGACGACTTGAAATGAATAAGGGTGGATTTTTTTAGCAGAGAACTATCCGATAATGCAGCTTTATTTCAGAGAAAATGCATTATAAATCCGATAAATTTCCGAATTCTCAGCAAGATGCATTTTGGCATGCCTCTAAGCCAAAACTCTGGAGGGGAACAGCCCTTAATTGGACAATGAGAGTGAGTGAGTGAGAGAAAGAATAATGAGGAAAGATAGGCGAGAAAGGACAGGATGCAATTAATTCGTCGGGCCCGCGACTTTCATTCTCGTTCAAATGAATCTCGACGCGAAATGAAAGGAAATGACGCAAAACCCGCATGGATCGCCTCCGAGAAAAATAATCAACACGTCAGTCATCTTTTATCTCGGGGAAAAATAGATTTTTTCATATGCTGCCGCGGCGACGTCCCCGGTCAACTGCGTTTCGATCCGCCCGCCAAATTTTGGAAATCGAGGCAGACGAAGCACTGATTAACGCGATCAATTCAGCAGATCGACTGCAGATAATCGAAGATTCAGCGGTTACTCGCGGGCTCGAGGCCGACCGAGACAATTGCCAACCGTAATTGAGAATGTTTTCAGCAGTCTTCCATTTGCCGACCTCGTCCAGAAGAGAAAGACCTTGTCGCCTTCGCGAGCAGGACGCGAGCTTCTTCACCGGATACGCCCCGGACGAGCTGAGGGTGACGGGAGACGCGGGAAGGAGGACGGTGACGATCGAGGGGGAGAGGGAGGAGGGCCTGGCCCGGAGGTCCTACAGGAGGGAGGTTCGACTGCCCTCGTTCGTCCCTTTCCATCGGCTGCAGGCCGTCGTCGTCCATCCGAGGATCTTCGTCTTCGCTCCGCTTCGGGTGAGGAAAATTCACGGTTTCGAAATTCGACTGCTAGGTTCGAATCGCTGGGATGCGGGCGACGGCCTGCGAGATCCCGAGACAGCTTGTACCTCTAGCTGCTTCACGTTGACGGATTCTTCGTGGGCAGCATTTTGAGTCCACTTCTCGTTTCCCGACCTGATTGCAGCGAGGAGTTCCATGCAAGAGTATCGTATTGTTCGCGAGAGTTTGACGAGGAGCCGAATCGATCTTAACCCTATTGACTCAAATGGGATTGAGGCCGTGAGTACGGCCGTTGCACACCTTACGATTACGAGACGAAATAGATAACGTGATGATAGAAAAGAGTGTGTGGGTCGCTTTGCTTTAAGGGTCGATAAGGCAATATTTTATAATATAAATCCGTAAAAGAGAAAACTTCTGCCACATACTCGTTCGTGCCGACATGCCAATCCAGTTTATCTCCAGTAACAATGATCGATGACTGAGGTGATAAACAATGGTAGATGTAGCCTATAACATGACAAACCTCCATCACCGTACTTTGTTTAACCCATTCGCATCCATGAATCGCCAATCCAGAATTCTGCCTTAGCCTGATGCGCGAGGCCTGCAAGCCTATGCCAATCTAGGCCATAGGTTAAGCGAAGCACTTTGGACCACAAGCGTACAGGCACGCATCTTCTTCCCCCTAGCCAATGGCCTAGAGTCAAGGCCAGACGGGCCGAGAAGTTTCTGGATGCGAACGAGTCAAGACGCGTTGCACCCACTCGCCGGTTTCAGAGTTGGAACATTAACCTCCTCAGAACCAGAAGAATAAAACCCATAGAAATCGACGCGTGCCACCCAGGTTAATGGAAGTCAATGGAACAAGGGAGGCATAAAGGCGGTGCGAGCCTGTTGGCTTTCTTCCATTCATCCTTTCGGGGTTTCTCCGACACCCTGCATTTCAATTTGAATTTAAAGGGGTTTTCGGGGCTTCTCTCCCCTGTCACTCCTCATTCGAAGCCCCGCTATGTCACTCGAAATGTTCTATATATTCCCTCCGAGAGTTCTTTTTGGGGACAAAGCAAAACTGCCTGCGAGGAAATGTGGTTAAATCGCTGCGACGGTCGCAGTTCGCCACGATCGCGGAGGAAATGAGTGGGAATTTCGCATGGCTTCTGGATTAAGCCTCGCGTGGAATTGCCATGAGCCACGCAGAGGAATAAGACAAGTTAATTAGCGTCATGAATTCGCAATGGAATTATGAAGACGATGTGCATAGGGCAATGCGGATTCCCTCGACGATGACGACCGATTATTCAAGTAACACGAGCTTCCGTGGCGATATCGCGGCCAGGTGTCGATATGATCGATATTCCAAAAGCTCTCGTTCGTTACTCCACGTTCACGTTCCGGATACAAAATGATTCTGCGATTTTTTGGCTAAATAAGATGGCCGAAGACCAAGGAGAAAAGGGGCAAGGAACGGACAGTTATTTCACAGGATCTTTTCCTGTATGGTTTGCAAGCAGTTTGCGGACTGCTTGCCATCATGCTGCTGTCAGCTCCAGTCGCGTGTAAACACTTCGCAGATTCTACGATTCTGGCTTCTTCGCAACGATACGTATTCAGCATGCATCTGGCATAAAAGACATGTTCCACTCAAGAAGTGATGCAAGGGGCGATCCGACCGAGTCGTCAAGGCGACACGGAAGTCAGACGACACGGCTGCTCCCCGTTCAAAACACGCTTCCCGGGAGATGCCCCCGTTCCCTTAAGCTGCAGCGAAGTGATGAGCTTCAAGATACATAGCTCAACTGCCTCCTCGAGAGGAGGCAGGACCTCACTCCCGCCTGACATTCCCGGAAGTAATTTTCATCCCCGGAACAGGACATCGGCGGCTGTCATGCGATGGTCGAGAGCGACCCGCCCATCTCATCCATTTCAAAAGCTCTTTCCTCCCAAAGACACGAAATATACATGCGAAACCGTCGAGCTCCTCCCGCTCTTCTTTCTTGCCTTCTAAATACCCAAGTATCATAGTATCCAATTACTTAATTACCCAAGTACCCAATTACCCGAGTCGGAATTTCGATGGATTTCGGCTGGCCTCGGGAACCGGCCCAGTTTGCCCGACCGGCAGACTTAGCGATTAAGGTAAGCCGGTATTAAGGCTGGCTTAGCGACGGCATGAGGCACGACCCGATATAAAGGACCCCCCTCGCCCCCCCCCCCCTCTTTGCCCCCCCACGGAGCCAGACAGAACTCAATCTCGAATCACCTTCCGTCTCCTCTTTGATTGAGGACTTAGGTTGGGGCACTTTGTCGCTGCGAGTCGCCCGGGATCCGGGATCCGGGATCCGGGATACGGGATCCGGCTTCGGTTTCGGCACCGAGTGATCTCACGGAACCGAAGGAGGCAGAAACGGGTTTAAAACGCATGAAACAATTTTATATTCTTATGGTGATTTTAATAAGTACTTCGATAATAGTGATAATATTCCATCTCGAAATCCGCCAAAAAAAGTGCTTATTTTTCAGCATTTTTATTCCGATGATTTTTTTCGGAGGCCAAATCAATGCAATATCGAATGAGATCCTATTTTATGCATAATTTTCATACCATTTTTCGCAGCCCCCAAATGCAAAAGTTCATCTGGCAATCGGTAAAAGACAAGTAAATAGATAGCAAATAGATAGCGAATGGATAGCAAATAACTATCATGTTGCGACATGTTACTAACGTTATGAGTCCAACATGTTACGAGGGTGTAACAACCAATGATTCGATGGACAAACGAATTCACGTAAGAAATACCAACTTTATAATAATGAAAATAAAAATAATAAAAAGGACATGATAAAATTTATGCGATGCTCTCGGACTCATAAACGGAGTTAAACTCTGGAATCCCACCTAATTCCCCCAGCTAATCCCCTCCTCATCCGAATCCTCCAGTGACTTCATCCAAGATCGGAGTGAATCCGGGATCGGAGTGAGTCCGGGATCGGAGTGAGTCCGGGAATCCGGCCGCGAGATACGGGAGCGTCGAGTGCTCATTCCGGGCGAGCAAACTCATGAATGGGGAATTACGCATTAAATGAAAGCGGGGATTTCTCTCCGTCGGTCTCGTTGCGAAAAAAGCTGGGTTCTGGCTCATCCCGCCGGGTTCTGGCTCATCCTGCCGGGTTCTGGCTCATCCTGCTCGCGCGGCAGCAACGCAACCCGATCTCGTGGATTTGCATGGACTGCGCCATACTTGTTGGCACCCGAATGCGTATGTCGATGTGGCACGCAGTAAAAGGCAGCCCTGCAGTGGATAGCCACTTTTCCAAAACGGGACCAAAATAAATGATGGGGTTACGGATGAACTCGTGATAATTGGTAGCAATGATCGAGTCCTAATGTCTCCGGTACGAGGTATTCGCATAATGAACGTGTTCAATCGGTTCCGAAATAGAATACCCGAGTTCATCCCCCCTCGTTCACCCTTTTGCGTTCGCCTGTCAGGCGGCTCCCGGGAAAAAAAAAAAAAACATCGCGAACAAAGCATCGCGAGGAGAAAACATCGCGGAGAAAATATCGCGTGAGGCCCTCAAGGTTTGAAAGCCTGCGAGCAAAAAATGAAGTTTTCCTTCAGTCTCTTTCTTCAGCTCTCGTTAGGAGCAGAAGTGTTTCATCTCGTTTTTTCAGTCGTGTGGATTTCACGCAAGTGAATTTTAATCTAAGATGAGTAATTTAATTTAGTTTGAGCTACTGTTCTCTGTAAACAATGTGTAAGCTTGGGCCGGAGCAATAGCGTGGTTGAGAACTTAACCCAACGCACCCCCAGAGCACTGTATTAATTAAATGCGTTTTTGTTCATTTTTTTGTTTTAGATGTCATTCACTGTGTCTATCAAATCCTCACTGACCATGGATCGGTCCGAGTAGGCCTAATGTTACACATTGTTTAAAGAGAACAGTAGCTCAAGCTAAATTAAATTACATAGCTTAAATTAAGATTCACTCGCGTGAAATCCACACGACTGAAAAAAACGAGACGAGAGCGAAACGCTCCCAACGAGAGCAAAAAACCGACTGAAGTAAAGCTTCCCTTTTTGCTCGCAGGCTTTCAAGCCTTGAGGGCCCCTCGCGATGTTTTCTCCGCGATGTTTTTTCCTCGCGGTGTTTTGTTCGCGATGTTCTTTCCGCACGCCTGTCGGGCTCGCGACCAGCGAATGCAGAAGGACGTCGCGTATCGCCTCGTCGTGCTCTCGCGTCCTCCCTTCAACCGCTTTTCCTATGCTCCGGGTCTGCTGAGTCGGCTCGGCCAGTCCCGGCGGGGGGGGTCGGTCCCGGCGGGGGGGTCGGTACCTCCGATTTGCAGGTGGAGGATGGTCATTCATTCGCTTTGAATGGACTTCATTCGCTTTGAATCGCAGCCACGAGGAACTTGAATTTCATTAGGGCTTTCGCCGTCTCTCTAATGAATCTGAATGCGTGCCGCAAATGGAAAGTCGACGTACAGTATGTTGAAAGGGAAAACGTTTCTCCGTTTTGCTGGAGTTTCCTTTCGAGAAATCCGGATTCGCACCGAGCAGTTGGCATGTACAGGGTGGGCCGAAAAAAAAGGACATTTTTCAGCGATACTGCGCTCACTGCAGGTATTTTAATGCGGTTTGCGGCTTTTGAAAGAGGAATGACTGAGCTTGAAGGCGATGTGCTTACGTTTCAGATATCTTAAACGGCTTCAGAAATTCAGGGGGCATGCGCTCTCGGACGAAGCAGTTTTCGTTTTTTCATATGGGCTCCCGAATTGATAAAACACGACTCTAAAGCGTATTCATTTCTCCTTGAAACGCCACATAATGCATTAAAACATCTGAAATGGGTGAGCTGTTGCGTGTTGTTGAAAACTGTTCGTTTTTTTTTTTTGTTGACAATCGTCGGCGGACTCGTGCTTCCTGCGATCAGCTGTGGAACAGCTGGGTCTCTTTCTCTTTAACTGCATCTGGAAATCGATTATAGTGACATTTGAACTTCGGCGAGGTCGCAGTTTGGGGATTGCAAGTTTTCGAGCGTTCGAAGAACAATTGGTTCACACCCGGAATTTTTGGTATCGATAAGAGAATTAATTATAAAATCACGAGTTTTTCCCTGAAATTTATTTCAGAGTCCATTTAGCGGACACTCGTAGCCGTTCAGGCCATCAAAATTAGACAGGCCCACTGGAAAAATTTTTTTAAATTGCCTCACCCTAACTTAAACTGATTTAAATATCGATAGCTAACCTTATATCGCTCATTCGTTTTCCCTCCAAGAAAATTTCATTCATCTGCAATAACGGGGAATTTTTCACTAACGAAACTGATCATGGACCAAAATTCGCAATTTTCTCATTTAAAACGGCTCAGTGGGACCGCATGGTTGGGCGACTTTCCACGTCTGGTTTTCGTGTATGACGCCTTGACCTTCAGAAAGGGCAAGGTCAATTTCCAGCTCCACCATCACTGTGCGAAACGGATACATGCCACCAGAGCATTTTCCAACAGAAGGAAGAATCGCACGTGGAATCGCGACTGGTCGTGACTGGGGGTGACCCAAGATGAAAAAAAAAGCAGGGAATGGGAGATTCAGCGTCTCCAGAATCTATCTCTTTCGGACAAACGAAATCGATCTGAAAAAATATGACAGCCCTATATTATGTGGTTTGGGTAGTATCTGTTCCTTCGGAAGACGTTCGTTCAGATGAAATTTTTTTTTCAGCCGTATGTCTTAAGTTGTGTATTTTGTACCATCGTCTGCAACATAAGATTCTTCATAAGAACAATGATTTCTGAATCCACGAGGGACTTTTAAAAGGTTGAGGCCGACGTAGTTATGAAGACACAAATTAAATGTTTGGAAAGTCGCCCCCTTGCACTCTCGTCCCCTTTGATCGAGATGAGATAAAATGGAAAATTTATGAACCATTTTCCGATTAAGTCTCGAGGGCGAAAGTGGAAGACACCTAACTTGATCATGGGAGCGAATGAGCACGTAGTCCATAAAATACAGGGTGGTCCGAAAGTCAAGGAAGCCATTTGGGGTATGAGGACAAAGTCACGTGGTTTGGGGGGAGGGGAGAGGGGGGGGGAGGGGGAGGGGAGAGGGGGGGGGGGGGTCTGATTTAGATGCTGGAATTACTGCCGATGGAATCCTTTCGTCGTGCGAGTGAAGACGTAAATGTTGCCGGCGTGGCACGGTGGAAGTGAAGAACCCCTTGAAGGCTGCCGTTCGCATTGACTCGAACGAAGGAGGTCGGTGGAGGTGGTTTGCTTGCATCTGGTTTCGTTTGCGAGTCAGAAAGTCCTTGCCGTTATACAGTAACTCCGTAAGCTTGAAAATTTGTTGCGAAGCCGCTTCTCGACAGAGTCTCTTTATCTCTCTGCACGTAGTTGTCGCCGTTTTAACCAGACTTTATAGCACTTGGCAGAGTCGTATTTGGATGCGTGTTCGAACCGTCGGTAGACTGCAGAGCCCAGGGATCGTCCATGTTTCTTTCCTCGCAACGAATCCAAACTCACTCGGAGCGAGAACCGGCGAATGCGGTGTGCCGAGAGTTCCATTTCAGCCGAGAACTTTGCGGGCGGTGTGGGGTATGATGCGTCGTTTCGATGTAAGATTACATTTCTAGGGACCACCGTCCACTGCCGGCAAAGACACCGACTTCAGCCATCGCTTCCCGTCGATGGTTCGATTCTCGACGGCGGGGAATCGGTGTGCTTCGTTCGGCGTTAGGATCGAAAAGAAATATCGCAAGAAATGTCACGACTCATTGCTCCTCGAGCGTGAAGTTCTTGTTTCAAGCCAGTCCAGAAAAATACAAAAAATAATCACAAACATCGTTTCATCACCGTCGCAGCAACGAAATAACTGATGGTGAAGGACAAAGGTCTAAAGAGACAAAGGTCTAAAGACATCGACGACTACCGATTTGCCTCGATAGTGTCACGCATATGGCCGCTATCTAACCCCCCTCCCCCCTCCCCCCCGATCCTCCCCCCTCCCCCGATCCTCCCCCTCCCCCCCGATCCTCATGCCAACCGTGTAACTTCGTCTGCATCGTTTGTGAGCAATGATGAGGATAAATCCTTAAATATTAGGAAAGAGTGAGGGATTTCCCGGAAAGGGAGAGAAACTGGAGTTTTCTCCCTAAGTTTACCCCCTCCTTACAAGATTTTACTCCCTAAAAACGAGGAAGTAACGTCGCTCGCCTCTCTCGTTCCTCAGAATAATCACCAACTTTTTTTTCATACTGATTTTAAAAATTTTCTGCTCGGATATGAGAGTGATTATCGATTGTGCTCTCTCGTTTTCAGGGAGTAAAATCGCAAAACTCGGGTTTCTCGCCCTTTTCTAAGGGCCCCGATGCGAGTTCCCCAACGTGCTTTGGACCACCTTCTAGGCTCCTAATAATTAGTTTTCTTCTAAAAATAGCCCACGGACCAATTTCCTCGTCCCAAGAAGAAATAAGTCTCTTCGCTCTTATTTACGCGAGACACCCCAGTCAGCACAGTCCGTATTTAATTTTCCACGAGGGAAAAAAAAAAACCGGCTCTACGAAAAGAGTGAGCGAATCTGGAGCGAGCGATTTTACTCCCATAAAAACAAGTAATATCGCTCACCTCTCTCTTAAGCAATCACTCACGTTTTCTACTTGTTTCAAAAGTACTCTCCCCCCTTCGTCTCGTGCTCTTGAAAAGTTACGGATTCTACTCAGATAAGGAAGCAATTATCGAAATTACTCCCCCTTTTTTTGGGGAGTAAAATCGCTCGCTCCAGTTTTTCTCCCTTTCAGGGAAATCGCTCACTCTTTTCCGAGAGCGCGAGAATGCGCCGGAAAAGTGGAAAGCGAGTCGCAAGATGGGCCATCCGGACCGAACGGAGAAAGATCCGGCAATCCGGCCTTCCACCGGTGGCAGGCCGGAGGATCCGGCCGTGCGTTCATCTTCTCCCCATTGAGGGGAATGACTCCTCTCGTGATCCCGACTTATTGGATCGGCTTTCATTAGCTCCCTGCTACTAATATCGTGCTACTAATATCACTTATATCATGCTACTAATATCGTGCTACTAATATCACTTATATCATGCTACTAATATCGTGCTACTAATATCACTTATATCATGCTACTAATATCACTTATATTGTGCTACTAATATCATTGATATCGCGCTGAATCGCTTCCGCCGCTTTCTCGTCTTCGCTCCCAGCCGTTCCATTCGCGATTCCGCGATTCGCGGAAAAATCCGAGCCGACTGATAAACACTCCGATGACAAGCAGAAAAGAAAATGACGTCAGATGGCGCTGCCTCTCTCTCCACTTCGGTGAAAATGGGCGAGTCGCGTTTCTACTCGACTTTCGATGTCGACGGAATCCATGCAAATTCAATAACGGTCGGCCGGATCTCGGATGGAACCGGTATTGCAGGCCGATCGGCCTCGCAGACCCTTCCGGCTGCCGTACCAACATGGATTTAATATATTCGGTACCGACATGGATTTAATATATTCGGTACCGACATGGATTTAATATATTCGGTACCAGCATGGATTTAATCGGGATAGACGATTTGAGGGATGCGGTGGAAAAAAAAAAGGATTCAAAACCTATTTAGGTTGGGATTGTCTTTATTCACCGTTGAAATCCATCGATTTCGTGTTCGAGAAGAACCAGAGGTGAAAAGACGCAGATAACTCACTGGGATAGCTTTTCATTCTGAGCAAATCGAATGTTTTTTTGCAGCTTGTTCATAGACACAAATGCAGGTTCGTGTGAAGAGCGAGGCGGTCGCTCGCCACAGAGGGCAAAATTAATCAAATCCGTTTCAAATCAACGAGGTTTCAAAATAACTTTTTTTATAACTCGCGTTTAGTACCGTTAGTTCTCCTTCGGGGTTTCATGCTTGCAATAGAGGATACAAGAAGCGAATCGACCAGGATTTTTAAACGGGAAAATCCCGACCCGAAAATTAATCGGATTGAGGCTTACCGCCTCTCTCAACGTTTCTCGTCTAACGTCTAACGTTTCTCAACGTTAGACGCCGTCGTTTGCCTTCAGTTGAAATCCGGTTTCGTCGGCTTCCACAGGGATGGGAGACTTTCAGCCCCTGGGACATACCGTGGGTGCTGGCCCAACCGACATCCCGACCGACACCCGAACCGACATCCCGATCGACACCCGCTGACGTAGGAAGGCAGTTTCGATCGTCTCCTTGGACTCCATGCGATCGACCGAGGTCTTCTGGTCCGAGACCCTCCCGACGAGGGAAATGCGGCTGGGGATTCAACGCAACGGAGATCGCGAACGAGTCGGAGGAGAGCAAGGATCGAGGCACGCAATGCGATCCGATCGAGGACAAGGTAGACGAGGGGACTCAGTGGGAAGGGGACTGTGGAAACCCGTCGGGCGATCCTGGTCCATCCGGTCTTCGGGGATCCTGCACGAATCCCGGATGCAGGCTTCTGAAGCTGCAACTTCACTTCCTCGAGGATCTGCTGACTCTTCGGGAGGAGAGGGATCCGAAGGGAAAGCGAGGGGGAAAGGGTTGTGAGCATCGTCGGAAGGAGTATCAACCGCAGGATTGTCGTCGACGGAAGAGTCGTCGACGCGACCGACGAGCGACCCAGATCGGCGGATTCGAGCCAGGAAACCGCGAGGAAAGGCCGGGCGATCGCGAATCGCCGGAAGAAGCGGAGATCGAGACGTCACGGTCGTCCGCGTCCGCGTCGACCTTGGAGGCGATCGCGAGCGTCGCGGAAGAAGTGAGGGAGGCCCGCGTCGTTCGCGGCTGTTTCGATGGGGAGAAAAATACGCAGAAGACGGAAAAAGCAGACACGTAAAAAACGAAATAATTGTTTTCCTTTTTTTTTTAGCTTAAGGACTTGGAACTTTCGAGAGATATTATTCTCGCTTTCGCATCCGGCATCCGGCATCCGGAGTTCGCCGGGTAGAAGCAAAAGCAAAAGCCAACATCTCTTTTTGCATTTTGCACTTTGCAAAAAACGAAGCGAAGAAAAACCCAGCATATTGGAAAGAGTTTAAATTTCACCTTGGAAGGCGACCGCAAAATTTCTGCATTTTAGATCGGAGAAGACCGTTAACTAACGTTAAATTTTCGCGCCGTGCAATCGACGGATCGAGTCGACTGGGATGAAAACGATCCGTCGGATGATCCGCCTTCATCCGAAGGCAAGAAAAGAGAGAAAATGAAATAAGTTAAGATGAAATGAGGGAAAATGAAATGAGGGAAAAATAGGAGAAAATCGCAGGTCGAAGCGAAAAAAAATCTGAGAAATGGACTTCGCTCGAAACGCAGAAAGGAAATTGGATTCCCGGCAGGTGATCGAGAAAATGTGCATATTTATTTCATCGGACAAAAATAGAGATGTTCGTTGGAAGCTATTCCCGTGGACCTTGCCAAGGTCACTCAAAATTCAAGGTCGGTCGGAATCGAATCCGAATCTTTTCTTCGCTTCCGCGTCGAATGAGGAAATGGAAGATTAAAATGCGGGATTGGACGCGTTTTGGCACGGAGCGACAACTCTGAAAATGGCGGAAAACGGCGGAAAATGACCGCCGCTTTGGGAGAATTCAAGCAAAAACCCGGGCGAAATGGGTTTTATTTCCTCTTCGTTTATTCTGTTCTTCCGTTTCCAGGCGAAAATGAGAGCATTTTGAGGACGGACGGGATTCGCGAGCCGGCGTCACGTTCGCGAGCTTGGAGGCTTCTGGAAGCGCGTTCGCATGTTCAAAACGAGGCGGAAAATGCTTTGCAGCGGGTTCTTCTCGTCTAATTCCACGCATTCAGTCTCTGTTTTCAGTTTTCACAGATATTGAGGAGATGACCAGATCCTCTTTCCACCTGGTTATCGAAAAGCGTGACGTGATCATTTTTGAAGACATTCTCAGGCCCTTGTGGGAAGGGGATAAAAATGTCAACCGATATGACAAAAACGTTGACCAAATGTAATTCTTCGTAACGGGACCCTCACGACTTTCAAGGTGGCTCAAGAGACTCAGGCTGTAAATCCACGATCGAATGCTCAATCGGTTGAATTGAACAATCAATTGATGAATGAAGCCTGCTTCGCTTCGCTGGACCGACGGAAAATCGTCTTGCCGTTTGCGGTTGGGAAAAAAAAAAAACAAAAAACAGCCTCCGGATCTGCAAAGGGCCGAATTCGATTAGCAAAAATTAAATTATTTCCATGTCTCATCGAAGTTGATTGGATGTTTGCAAATTGAAAGCGAAAACAAACGACGCAAAACGCCGAAGGTTGAAAACAAGAAAGAAATGCGTCGTTTCTCGGTCTAATGTAAATCCGAAAAACATTCGCGATTTCGGCGATTGAAATCCAACTTTTAATCTCGTCCGAGAAATCCACGGTGAAAATTGTCGAAAATAAAAAAAAGAACTGGCACAACACCAGTCCCCGCATTGCAAACCGGTCGTGAATCCTCTTTTTTTTCGGTTTTTTTTTTTTTTTTTTTGATGCCACTGTCATCAAAAATCACCATTAAAACTTAGATTCGGTCCCATCTCATTTTTGGGAGTTTCTATGAAACGGCCGACTGTCTAAGCGGCCAGCGTTTCAGGACAGAACATTTATTATTATTATAAAAACGCGGCTTATTACATAAACTGTCGGCCGACTACAAGTTTTCCCCCAAAAAGGCTGGAAAGTTCCCATTCGGCACAACAACGTAGTATCAGCGTTGAGAAAAGGTTGATTTTTCAAGGTAACAATGTTGCCTTAATGTTGAATTGTCAACGTACAATTGAAGTCCCTCCTCCCTTGCCCAGAGCCTGAAAGAGCGTTAATTAGCCGATGAGATTTTAAATATAGATTCGGCAACCTCGTGGAGGGTACACAAGTGGTATGATACAAGCAGTACTACCATCGAGCACACTCATCCCCCGTAAAGGACTCTCAAAGCTCCATCTCATTTACTGGATCAGAATTCGAATTGCGTTCTTCCAAGACTCTCTCCGCCTCGATAGAAGGAAGCAACCCCGCGGGCGCGTTTTCATGCTCCATCCCCTACGGCAAAAAGCCCGAGCGAGTGGATGTGCCGTGTGGAGATTCAGGAAAGTTGAGGATGTCTCCTCGGACCAATTGAGGATGTCTCCTCGGACCCATTGGCCACAAGTACGTTCAGTCCCCTTCTGCCGGATTACCTCACTAAATAGGCCCATCGAAAAATTCCTAAGTCTTCCTTTATGTTGTACGTGGGAAGAGATCGGCTTCAAGATGAGAAATATTGGCTAATTTTTATTTCGGGTCACCAGGGAAAGAACCGCCGAATCGGCGGTTTGGCGCCATCTCGTGTCGATTCGCAGAACCTCTTTTCTGTCGATCTGGTGTGGATAAGTCCACGTAGAAACAACAATGAGATCATGATGGAAAACGAATTTGCGCTTAATAGCCTCTGAACGACTTCGATAATCCACGGGTAGTCACCGAATGCTGAAAATACCAATTATTAATTAATTAATAAATTAATTACCAATCGCTAGCATTTCATCGAAGTTGATTCTTCGTCAAATTCTCAACTTCAACCAAGTCTCAACGTTTCAACCTTTTCTCAATGTTGACACAACGTTGTCGTGCCGAATGGGTTACCTTCGGGTTACCATAAGATACCATAACCTGAGAAGTCGAGACTTTGAATCCAAGGTTTTTCCTCCGGTTTCCCTCTGGAAAGAATCATGCGTTTCGTTCCACTTTTATAGACCCCCGCTCCACAAAAAAGTCCATTTGCAGCCGAATCTCACCGATCGATTATGCTCGTACAGACTGTCGCAAAATTCCGAGAGGGGCTTCACAAATTATAACTCGCGAATCGTGTGAGAAAAAACGCTGACGTTGGCATCAAATGAAATCTCGAAAGTTTCCCGGGGGAATTCTTTACACTCGCATCGACAATTCGTTTCGTCATAGCTTTCATCCGCTACTTCACAGACCCCTCCCCCGCCCCGCCCCGCCCCGCCCCTCCCCCAGGCGACATCGTCATCAGGAGCTGGCATAGCATTTAAAAGGCGGAGGAGGCTTAATGTATCCCCCGTTGACGCAATCGTGACACATTTTAATGCCCCCGCATCGAAATGCGTCGCGAATCACCCGTTCGTCGAGTGCAAGCCTTCAGCTCTTGTTTCCAAACTATCTGTGCCGTCTGCAGCCACGTCACAAAGCATTTTGTCTGTACCGTCTGCTGGCATGCCACCAAGCATTTTGTCTGTGCCGAATCAGAAGAATCAGTTCTATCAATGGTTGATGGAATTCGGGTCGCAGAGAAATCGCCAATTTAAAATCCGCCAGGCACAAGGATCGAGCTTCCTTGTAGTCGCTGTCTCGCTCGCGGCGATGACGTCATCGGATGTTGGATGAAATTAAACTCAGAGTTGAGCTATATTTCGGCTTCAAACTCGGAATTTCACTTCGTAACGTTCGCGGTTTTTATTATTCAATGTTCATGGGATGGAACAATTCTGAACTGACATGATGCTTCACCAGCGACTGTTCCATAATAAAACCGACACCAAGAATAAGAAGCCGAGCAAAGCCGAGTCCGACAGCCTCCTTCGAGTCCATCACAGATGAAATTCGCGAAATGACGAAAGAAAAGACATGAAGATTGGGGGGGAGGCTGACGATCTGGCTAGGTCCGCTTGCCTTTCGTTTCCCCTCGGATTCCAAAAAGCATCCCATTGGCTGGCGGTCTCGTGACGCCCGTGACTCCCTCTCGCTCCCTCCCTCTCGGGGAGAGTGACGCGAAGGTCGAATTGAAACAGGCGGGGAGATGCAGGGCCTCCGCCTTCCATATGGACAGGCGAGAACAGTTCAAATCGTTCTGCTCTTTCTCCCACCCGTTCGGCATTCCCTCTCTCGGGAGCTAAGAAAAGTCACAGCTGAATTTGAGGCTTAGTGGGGAAGCGCAACGTAGATATATAACTCATATAACTCA
The DNA here is from genome assembly GCA_905338385.1 of Darwinula stevensoni. Classification (NCBI taxonomy): domain Eukaryota; kingdom Metazoa; phylum Arthropoda; class Ostracoda; order Podocopida; family Darwinulidae; genus Darwinula; species Darwinula stevensoni. The sequence goes on from CAJPEV010000133.1 coordinate 15,393, forward strand.
TCCGCATCGAAAGACGTACTGGTACGCATCGTTCCGTGTCCTTCAGCCAAGCCGATGGAAAGCAATGACTCGTAGGCCATCCTATTCTGTTCGGGTCTATTTGACCCGAAACACTCATTCAACCCGATGTAACTTCGATGCATTTCATCGAAAAAAATCTGATTTTTTAAATTACTTTTCCTAACTTTTTGAACATATTTACGACCTCAAAGCCGAACTCGTTTCCATGAAGCATTATTGAAATATTTGTGATACCCCCTCCTGTTATGCTCGGGTCTATTTGACCCGATTGCCAAACTAGTGCATTTTCAACACGGGTTACACTATCTTGAACCTTCTCGGAACAAGCTTCCGGAGCACTTGCTGTTGAGAAAGGTAGTGATTCTCAGTCAAGTGTTCTGCCAGTTCTGGGAAAGTGCGGATTCAATCTGATTTCGGCTACAAGAGCCCATCCGGGTCGCCGCGTGACTTCTTGTTGCATTACACCCTCTCGGAGCATCTTCTTCTCTCCGTCCTTCTGTTGCTGCGTTTGCCTTGGCATGTCTCTCATGTTTTAGGAATCCTAAGGGGGGGGGGGGGGGGCGATTTAGCTAACAAGCTCGCTTATTTACCCTATATGAAGTTTCTGCATTCGGACCTAAGGCGCAGATCTGGTTCCAAGAAATACCTCAAAGAAAGGAAAGACGTATAATCTCCGTCGATATTCCCGAGGACAAACTTTTCCCCCGAATCCCGATAAATTGAAAGCAGCAGGAATCGCTTGGGAAAAACCGCACGTGACAAAAGTTATTCCCGTCCTCAACGTGGGAACTGGCAAGGCGTCTGCGAGGAAAATCATTCGACGACCGGCGTTCAATCGAAGATGAAGTGGTTCGTCGTCCTCGCGTTGCTTCTTCCTCTGGTTCTCTCTCAAGGTAAATATCGTTCGATATGATGCGAAGGATCCGGTTCCGTGACGTAATGTTGAAAGTCAGAATGTCGTCAGAGTTTATGTCGACTGGCAAAATGTCGATCGCTAGAATGCTGAACGCGTGAAAATCGTAGAAAATCGTGGAAATATCGAAATCTGAACGAGCTCCGGGCAATTCTGTTCTTTCGGTTCTGAAAAAATCTACGAGAGCAGATTTCTTCTTGTTCCACGGGGCAACCGAGACCGTCTCGGTCGACTCATCTCCTGTCTTCATCGACCAGGACTGGTGTTGATCAAATCGGTAGCAAGCGCCCTGTCGCACAAATCCGTCGGTCGAATCGGGACCGGATCCACGACCAACCCTCGATCGCTGGTCGTCCATTGATTTTTATTCACTCGTGATTGGTGCACGAAGATCACGTGATTGGTGTTGCCACGCTCGAGTCCTTGCGTCCCCAAACTGAAGAAAATGGGACCGGAAGGGCGCGATGCTCATTCCGCATGATAGCTCGGACGTTGAGAAAAATTCGCGGCGGCGATAAGCGTCGATGAAGTTGTTTTGTTGTCGTTGTTTTGGAGACATCAGCGACGGAGGAAAAAATATTCACTTCGGCGTGGCTCTCACGAGACATTCTGACTTTCGCCGTTTCGGGAAGCCGACACGAGTCGGTGATCGACGGTCGGACTGTCGACACGTGCGACTTCAACATTTCGTCAGGAGACAGGCAGATCCATCTGTCCGCAATTCGCACTCAGTTTTTTTTTGTATACGGGAAAATCTTTGTCAGAGAAATGCCGGAAGTTGAATTAAATGCTGTGAAATGATGGCCATTATAAATCGTAAATCCAGTAATGTGTTTTCGTGGAATGCATTTGGCGCAATGGGTAGAAAAATATAGGTTTAATCCATGTCATTACTACTCGATGGGAAGGCGTCTCATTCAGTACTTACATATAATGGCGATACACCCTATATAAGTACTGAAAAGAACTTTCCCATTTTTTAAGTCATTAAAGTCAGGCCTAATTTTTCTTCCACTTGCATCACATTTGCTCCATAAAGTTTTAGGACTTTTCTGTTCGCGTGAATTCTAAAAAAATACAGAACTTCTATCAGTGGCGGATGAAGGGGGGCGAGGGGCGACCGCCACTTATAGCAAGGTTAGCCTTATTTTAATTTGTAAAAACTTAATAAGCATCTACGTTAATTTTTATTGGGGCCTGTGAAATAGATATCCAAGTTTTTACCCCAGACGAGAAATGAAAAAGGGTAAGACGGGTAGTGGTGACAGGCGGGGGGGGGGGGGGGGGGGGGGGGGGGGGGAAGGAGGGAGGAACTAGGGAACCGCCCATCCCCAATATATTTTTCTGCATCCGAACCTCTTGGCTCCTACACGGCACTTGATCCCCAAGATTGCGGTGGGAATCCCCGGATCGTGACCCGCGAGGAATGGGGTGCCCGCCCCCCCTCCTCCTCGTCCTCCATGCCCACCCCCGTCCCCTTTGTCATCATCCACCACACCGTCACCTCCCATTGCTTCACCGTGGAGGCGTGCATCCCCGTGGTGCGGCAGATTCAGAACTATCACATGGACACCAACGGATGGGAGGACATCGGATACAGGCAAGGAAACTCCATTTCCAATCCGCGCGGCAACTGCCAGTGTTGCCGGAATACGATTTACTCAACACTTGCTTGTATTTTATTTCGTGCAGGAGTATCCATTACAATATACATGACAGGGATGATTCAGTCACTTCTAGGATGTTCATGTGCATGATCCTTACAAAATAGGAACGAAGCGCGAGCAGCAAATGAGCTCAATTTCAAGAACTGTGACAGGATTTCATTTCTGCATTTCGTTTAGCTGTACGATAATCAAGATTTATCCCAAGCAAGCTTCGTCGCTGTCAGCTGCCGAACGAAAATAGTAGATGGCTGTTTTGATTATAAGCGACTCTGAAATCGATGATTGATGGAAAAAAAATTCGTAGAGGAATGGAACAAGTTCGTGCTTTATTTTCCTTCGTGGCCCCTTCCTCGCATCGTCAGTCAAGTCGAAGGAGAGAGTGATTTGCATTTTCACTTCATCTCGACGGGTGATCTATTTTCGGCGAGGAACGTTTCACGGGAACGAGTAATGTAAACGAACAGTAACGATTCGATTTTTACGCGACAATCGCATCAAAATGCAATTTATTTACTTACGATTTCGTGCCACAGCTTCCTGGTCGGAGAAGACGGGAACGTGTACGAGGGGAGAGGATGGGACAAGGTCGGGACTCACACGCCCGGCTTCAACAGCCGAGGCATTGCCATCTCCGTCATGGGGAACTTCATGGGTCAGTCGCCGTCCTGTTCTTCTGGGGGGGATGCAGGGTTGCGAGATGCAGGGTTGTGAGATGCAGGGTTGCGAGATGCAGGGTTGCGAGGTGCATGGAGGAATGATGGTTTGCCCTCGAATGCCTTTGGTTAACCCCGAAAAAAATGAGCAATGAGGCCGACATCGGAAGACGGAATGAAACAACGAAAAATGAAGTTAATAAGAAAAATGAAGTCAATAAGAAATTACCACTTGTTCCGCCATATTGCCGTCACTCCATTTTGATACCTCCTCGACGAACCTTATTCGGTGTTGGTGCAGGCCCATCAATCCATCGCCTTCCTCGTTTTGCGGCCCTTGTTTTTCCCGTGGAACCAGAAACGCGCCGGAAGGGAAGGCTCTGAGCTCGGAAGCATCGCCCTTTAGTATTCAAGGACCTTGCTAATGGCATTCATTCCGTGTTCCAGGAAGCTCTTTCGCTTCTATCATTTCCAGCCCTCAAAGGAACTCCCTGCTCTATTAATCATATTTCTCTTTTTCGTTCCTGTGATAATCGAAAGCACTTTCCCAGAAGAATTCATTTGAAATTTCTCCGTCTCTCTCGGCAGCCCGTATCAACCTTATCCGAATTTTGCCCGAATATCGCATGGCATTTCCAACCAGTTCTTCGAACCCGAGCGATCGACTCGTCCCGCGATGGTTTACCTTTCTAACCACTTTTTTTTTAAATATAACGTCAGTGCTTTTTCTACGAATACAGCAAATTCAAGCGCTAAAAAAAAATTCCTTACACCAATAATATAAGTATAATTTGTTATAATTTCATATTTATTAATTGCTCCTTCCGTCAGAGGTGCTCCCGAACTCGGCGGCCCTGACCGCGATCGAGCGTCTGATCGAGTGCGGGACCGGACTCGGGATGATCCTCGGCGATTATTCCCTGATGGGACACAGGCAGGCCAGCGACACTCTCTGCCCCGGGGATTTCCTCTTCGACGAGATCGAGACGTGGGGTCACTTCGACCCTTCGCCTGAGGAGCGCGGTCGGGCTGGGTTCGAGGAATAAAGGACTGAGGGGCACTGAGGATCTCTTGTGACTGGGAATCGAGGGGGTGGAAGGGAAAGTGGTCTGACAAATGAAAAATGGCAGAAATGGTCCGAGGAAATCGGCATTTGGTGAATTGGCACGATCCTCTTTCCCTTGAGGTGAGGATGGGAGTTTCGGGGATTTATATAAACGAAAAGTTGGTCGATCTACGTCTACCGCTTTTCCTCGCTTTTAAGAAGGAAAACTAAAATATCCGATTTCTTCCTCTGGAGCTGAAGGAACGAATCGTTTCGCAGATAGACCAGTTTTATTTTTAGCCTTTTCATTGTCACGAAGTTTCTTGCAAGCCTAACGCCAAACGTAGCAGAACCGCCTGAAAAGCAAAGATAAGCAACACACCCACACCCCACACCGTCCTGGAAACTATCGAGACTGGCATGAATGCGAGCCGATTCGAAGCATTGAAAAAGGAAATGTGCCCTGACCACCGCAGCCGTCGTCTTCTTCAACCTTCTACCACCTTCAATCCGCAGGCGTAAAAAATGGGAGTCGATGAAACGTTCGCCTCGCATCAATCCCTAGCCTTCACTGCAAAGGTAAAGTGTTCATGACTCCAATTAAAACCGCTCTTCGCGAAACGAGAGCCTGAAACCCCCCCCCCCCCCCTCGGCGCCGGTCGAAGCGAAACTCATCAGCCGAATGGTTCGAGGAAACGCTAATCAATTATGCGCGGTTTCTCTTCTTCCGTCGCGTGTAAATGCCTTTCCAGAAGGCCATTTGAGTGCGTCGCGGGCGAAGTGGTTCATGAAGATGCATGTCTTTATGCATTCGCAGGCGAAACATGGAATTACGTTCTAATTTCGTTTCCGTGGAATTACGTGCGCCAACACAGTCATTTTCAGTGGGCCTCCTTTCCTGAAAGGAAAAAAGACCACTTATGGTCCCGTCCCGTCCTGTCCGTGTGTGTGTGTGTGTCCTTACGACATTTTCTCTACCCTAAGTCCACCAGGAGGATTTGGATGATTCCACATGTGGATCAAGAGGATCCACATAGAGTCCACATTAGTCCCAATGTGAACAAGTCCCCTGGTGGTACAGTCCACACTAAGTCCACACTACTCCACATGGGTAACTGTCATTCCACACGTGGATCACCCGTAGGATTTGGATAGTCCCCTGGTGGACTGCATGGGGATTTTTCGTATGGGTGTCTGTGTTCACACCTTGGTTGTCCAACGCTAACTAAAAAATATTGGCCTGATCACTGCAAAGATTAGCCAGCAGATAGATATGGACACGATAAAAAATTGAGTCCGTCTTAAGACGAATTTGAACAAAAAATGAATTTTTATTAATAATTTTGGATTTGAAATTTGGGCACGATTAGCCGTGAGCCCTCAAGGATCTGGACCGCAATGCTCATGCGCGTATGATCCAGGCGACGGGCGCATTGCCGTGTCAGCAACCAGAGCCATAGAGCACAGCGCATAACAAGACTAGCGGCCCTCTCATAAGCGGAAATGTGAAAATGTTCACAATGATAAGAAGTTCGGTTCGTGCTAAACATTAAAATAAACCATTTTTGGACTAGTGTATGACCCAGAATGACAGAGCCTTGTAGGCCTGGCGCTTCAGGCCGTGCATGGCCTAGTCAATAAGATAGAATGGCACAGCATCGTAGGCCTCGCGCGTTAAGAATGTCAGCCACCACAACTTTCGGCCTTTTTCAATTAAAGTATTAATGCGACACTAAGAGGGGGAGGGGGGTCGAAATATTACAGAGACATCTGGTGGCTTGCCTTGTGGCAGCGGAATCGGGAACCGACTCGTTCGAAGATTCGACCCAAAGGGATCCCTCAACGTAACACGCGTGTCTCGTCGAGTCCGCTGCTCGGCCGTGGAAGAGGAGCTGATGGCGCCTGCAAGTTGGAGGATCGACAGCGACATCTATATTGCGACCCTGTCAACGAATAGGATTCGAGCGGAGCCTCTAGTTACACTCTGCTCTAGGCCGGAGCTGTCAGTTTTCCTTGCAGCCTTCGTGGCGGATGGATCCAAGCACGCACGGCCCTCCATTCTCTCCTCATCGTTTCGTGGGCACCGTTTGTTTGTGTTTATCGAATCTAACAAAGGAATTAGATTTGTGATTGTCGAGGACAGGAAACAGATGCAATTTGTTCTATTAGGCGATAAAATGAGGGTCCTCTTATGAGCGTGTCGTTTTCTTCTTAGAGCGAGCGTGAGGACGCGTTTGGTCTCGTATGTTTCTAAAGGCAAGACGCGCAGGGAAGACCAAGGGCGAAATGCCCCGAAGGCAAGACCCACACGGGAACAGGCAACTGCTTTGCGAATCCCAATTTTAGAATTCCGTTTCCCTCTCTGTCTCTGCTGCAGGATTGGACGGGATGAGAGCGAGAACTTGGCCTGACGCACGAGGCCTTTAGCCTAGGCCTACATAGGCCATAGGCTGAGGGGAAGAACATGGGACGATGCGTAGCAATACGTGCGTGGATGCGAAGGAGTTAAAACGAATAAAAATTCCTTTCCGGAACTGGACAGCTAAAAGATGAGATTGAAATTTCATCCCTTGAAATTCTATCATCCGCGAAGGACAACCGCGATTACCCGGAAAGTCATATTCGTCATGGGAAAATCGTCCTTCAGCTCTGATCCGATCCAATTTCTTGCAGACTTTGTCGCTTTCACCCGTCCGCGCTGACGTTGCCTCGAAGAACTGAGGGCGGCCATTGGTCAATTTCTCTCCGTCGCGGGAGGAAATGGACCAATGGCCGATGGACCTTCGCGCCGTTTTTGGATCATCCTCAACGAGCAGATCGACAATAATATCACTCGCAAAAAAAAGTTTCATGATTCATCTCAAACAAGACGGTAGGTCTTCTCAACTCAAAGCGCATTGTGGTGTAGCCTGCCAGACTCCCAATCATTCAATAAATCCCTATTAATGGATAAAATCCGAGAAAGCGTGACTAGGTCGACAGCTTGATTCCCCACCACAGATAAACTTGTCTACTCTGGGACCAGTGCGATGAGAGTCGAGCCGGATCCCAGGAAGCACGACACCTCGAAAATTAACGACCGGAATCCCAGGGAGAACAGTTTCCCAGGAAAAAGGTTCAGTCGAAACACGAAGTTTAAGATCCGAGATGGTTCTTCTCGCTCTCTCCATCGAAAGTCTGAACCCACTCTCGTCTTTCTGCTCGGCGCCCGTTAGGCGGCGCAAGAATCTCTCGGCAACGGCCTCAATCGAACTCAGCCTTTAACCCGTCAGATGGACCTTGCAGAGCATTTTGAATCGCCGAGAGAATCCCTAAACCTTCTCGTCACCAGGTTTCCGACATCTTAATTATCGGAAACGTCTTCCAGGAACTAAGGAACGAGCTGAATCCAGGAATCCGCGGCCCTGGAGTTCCATCATCGCTCCTTCGCGCTTTCGACGACCGGGTCTGTTCCCCGAAAGGTGCCGGTTCGAGAACCGAGGTGAGGTCTGATCTTTTCAAACCTTTTCAGTCGTAGGACTCCAGAGGTGCTAACATTTAGTGCTAAGCTGACCATTACAGTCGACCAAAACTGCTTCAAATTTTGTTTAAATCACTTATGAGAACTCTACTATCCAGCACTTCCGACTAGAAAGAAACTGAATTTAGTCTGACTAAATGTGGAGCAGTACAGACAGGTGAAATGTCGGGCAGGAAAGTTCTCTCAACACCACAATGTGAGGAATCATTCTAAGAGGAAAACCGGAAATTGCTTGGTCCCCGGGGCAAAATGTACCAAGAATAGAAAATATAATCAAGATCTCACTTTTTTTTTCATCATCGGGCTATTCTTTCCATTTTTAATTCCAGAGAACTTCTGGCCTAGCTTCGAAGGGAATCGGAAACTTTCTGGCAGGATCTTGAAAAGTCTTATTTGTCTCATCTAAACTACGTGAAATTGAGTCTTCCTTCGCGCCACGTGGGAGTTTGAAGATTAGCTTAGCAATTTCCACCAAGCAGACTCGATTCAAGAAATTGGAAGGCCAGAAGCCGTCTTTTAATTCTCTCTAAATTTGGCGATCCTTTTGTCCTTGCCCTTCATTCTCATTGTCCTTCGTTCGTTGCATCAGGAAAATGTTTCATGTCTGGAATCTCCATTAGAATAGGGTCGCAAGCTTGTGCCCGGGACGATTCTCGTTCATGGAAAGTTTGATAATGCTCTGAGGGCATTTCACTTGGACTCAGTTGGATCAGCAGTCAGCGGGCCAATGGGCCCGATTTCCGCCTGGTCGTATGGGTTCAATCCTCGCACCCGGAAAAAAAAAATCGTATCTGATGAGCCAGGGACGATGCGTCGCGCCGTAGTCAACGGCGGCGAAACGCCGTTGGTGCGGCGCATTAGACACAGTTCACAATTTTTGCCGGTGGTCCGTTTCGAGCAAAGGCCAAAATCACCCAGTGTTCTAAAGGCAGGAAACGTGGCCATGCAGCACAGGCTTTTTACGCTTTCAAGCCTGACAATTGGAATGCGATAGGGACGTAGGCCATCGGGCAGCAATGGTGTTGCCTTTGGGAAACTCGGTAACATGAGAAGATGCCCATACACCCCCTCCCCCCCGTTGTTACTCCAATCTTTTTGATGGAAACTCATATTGGAAGGAGGAAAATGATCTTATTGTTCTTGCTGCGTAATACTGGGAAAGACGTACTCTCATATCCTGAGAGGAGCGTCGTAAACCCCCAGGGACACGGAACTTCCTAGACAAGATGATCCGATAATCCCTCCCCTTCCCTTGGAGTTTCCCCCCTCGTAAGTCGCCAGCCCTTCCGTCTCCCCCGCATCCGGTTATCCGGTCCGAGACGGACAAGTTTCTGGCGGCAATCCAGGATGGGGGCTGTCGACCACAACCATTTCATCGGGTCCTTATTTTCTCTCTCTCTCTCAGCCAGACGCGCGAGGCCTATAGGCTTACGCCTTTCCAGTCCATAGGCTAGATGGAAAGACATATCATTATACAAGTGGATGGGTTAATGTTTTCCAAATTAGCTTATTGTTGAGTAAAAGGACTTCTAGACAACTTGGTTTATTTTAGAATATTTATTACTTTCATTTTACTGAATCCTGCATATTTCTGTCTGAAAAAAGTGATGTACGGTTTGGCCACCTCAGGTATTTCGATGTTGACCTTAGAGAGTTTTTCTCCAAAAGTTTATTTATTCCAGAAGTATCACTTCCTGTTTGGATAAGTCAATGAAGAATAAATTTCCTGCCTAAGTCGCTCACAAAATAAAAATGTCCGTTAGCTCGATCCAATCGGTGCACGAAGTCAAGGCAAAAAAAGGGACATGAAATGATTGAGCTGCAGCACTGCCATCTATCATTTACTCGAAGAAACAAGGTTTCCATTGGGGGAGAGCAAGAGCGAATGAATCGCCGTTGTTGCGAGTCATCCCTGGTAAGTGCAAAAACTTCTGGAAACGCTAAAAAAAATTCTCTCCTCCCCGTGAAAGTGATTTTTCGCCGGACTCAGGCAATCGTATTTCCATCTTTTTATATTCGCTTTTTTTATTTTTTACCCATGTTGTAATCTACCGTATGGTACAAGGTAGCGAAATCTTGCTTTGTTTCCACGCGATGTCACTCTTCTACTGCAGCCCGAGAGAGCGAAAAATGGTGAATTGCAAGTACACAAATAGGTTTTGGTGGACACTGTTGACGATGCAATTTGCAATCGAGCAACTAATTTCTAGGATCCGTCTACGGACCAAATGATGGGCATAGGCAGGGGCCTGGAAACGGTTCTCGAGACCACTCAACCATAAATAAACAAATTGTATTTATATGTTCACATTTCTGCATCTGCATGAGGTTCTAATGGTTTTTCTCAAAAACTGTAAAAATTTTACCCTTTGGAAAATGCGAATTATCACCTTTAAATTCTGGAGTTGGGAAAAATTCGAACTCTCGGGTATAATTTTCGGATTTTTCTCGAATTTTATTATTTACAGAAAAATTGAGATACGAAATTGTGTGCATGAGTAAAATACAGCACATAACATGTAATGTCTTTCACTCCCGTTTTCCCAGACTTTGCATATGGTTAATGCTCAGCATGTGATGGTGCAACAGGACTGTCCGAGTGGCAGTCTTTCAAAACCTTTCAAACTAAAAACACCCTCGTGAATGTGACGAAGAAAGCTTCTTGATTAGCACTCTTTCACCTCGAAGAACAAAAATCCCAGAGACGAAGGAAATTGGATCGAGCCCCTTCCGCAAGAGAGAGCAGAGAGATCATTCGAGCAGAAGAACAAAACATTTCCGATCAAATAATTGCATCGGTGCCTTCTGTCCAGGACACACCTAACCAAATCTTCATCGTGAGCACGACCTGCTTTCATTCATTGTTCAGTGCATCATCGCGAATGTCCTCATGAAATCATCGACTGATGAATAATCTTCATTGTCAGATCGGAAACCAAAACTAGCTGGTCGAATTGCCAAAGCTGCTGGATTTGTCTTAGGTTTCATAATGCACTTTATTCATGGGTCACATCAGACAATTCTCATAGATTATTCTCATAGTAAATTAACATTGTCCAAATAGACAATGGATGGAAATCACATTTTTATTGTTCTTTATTATCCATATTCACAAGTTTCAGACTTGAAGAATTTTCCTCTGGTATGGCTATTGGATTCCAGGTGTTCTCCAGCTTTGTGTAGTCTAGATATCCATGTTTGTATAAAAGAAAATCCTGCTGCACCCTCTGTTGAAGCTGTCTCCTGAAGATGTTCAGTTACTCTGGGTCAATGGGAGAATCTCTTAGTTCCCTGAATAAAATGGTCACAAATACATATTTTTGCCAAGGTAATGATAAAATTAAGTAGTCTCGAGTTGTCGGACGAATACTGTGGTCGATTTGGGAATCTAAAAAAAAGACCTGGATGGTGGTTGGACAATAGTGGTTAAAACATTCGAAATAGTTTTGAAAGGTATTCCTTTAAAATCTCAATTTTCTAACAATCCCAAAACCTGTGTATCAATGTTCCCATCTCATTATTGCATTGCTGGATTTGTCGCAGCCTCAATAGGAGTTCGTGACCGTGATCTGCATGAGAAATTGCTTTCATCATTTTATGCAGTTTCTTGCTGTTGAGGAAGTTCATTGCATATGGCAAACTCTATTGTCAATTTCATTCGTCTTTCCCGACACTGCGATAATTAGTGGCTTGCACAGGTCATCTTCAAGTGTGCGTTATTTTTTTTTAAATCACATTCCCACTATTTGCTACCAGTTGTCAAATAAAAATTAACTTTTACCTCCAAAAAATTTATTTGCATCACTATGCAATGATATGATCAAGAAATTCCGTTCCTTATGAAGCAGAAAAGACGGCTACAGAATCTCAAGTGGAATCAATGGGAGGTTTCTCAATGTAGTTCCAGGGCTCGTCCTTAATGAAAAATCGGTCGTAGGCTGAGGACTATGTTCCTTCGTAATGTGATGAAATGCAGAAGGAAGCGAAAGTTTCTTTCGAAAGGCGAAAGTTTCTCTTTCGGTGGCGCAGATAAAGAAGCAGGATATGGAATCTCAATTTTTCCAGAAGTTGGGTCCGTATGGAGGAAAAAAAAACTTCGGGAACCGGCGTCGTCGTGAGATTATTGCATATCTTGCTTGAAAATACCAGGTTCATTAACTGAAGTATTTGACAAATGTTTAAGGAAATTCGGCCGACACCGCTTAGCTCTGAAGTCCGACGAAAAAATCGTCTCCTCCCCATCGCTTCTCGGTCCTTACATCATCATGGATCATGTCAATCGTACCAAAAGTGTTTAAGACTCGCAGTTAAACCCTTGCAGTCGTTGTGAACCTCCATCCCCTGCTCCCTTCGCTGAAATATTAATAGCTTTGAAAGACCCTTACAAAACGTCCACGCCCCTGTGAAATTGGAAGCAGGTGGATGTCCCCCTAGGCGTTATTTCCACCTGTCGGAGCGATGTCCACCCAGGGGAAAATCCACCTGGATCGAAATACATGGGTGCGAATGGATTGGTGGATTTCCACCAATCCATTTGGACTTTCACCTGGTTGTTTGACCAGGTGGAGAGGGGGGTGGACGTTTTTGTTTGAGTAACATAGTTGCAACTCGGAAGTTCATCTCATCAGGCAAATAAGGAAGTAGTATTATCTCGGTGAGTGTCGAAGGGAGGGTTCTCAGTGCAGCTCAACAAGAAGGGCTCTTTACACTACGGAGTTGCTTGTAAAATAAGAGAGAATGCACTCTCGCTTGATTGAAAAAAATATATAGGTTCGTCAAAAAAGAGGCCTAAGTCCCATCCTCCATATCCAAGTTAATCTTTAGGCGATCTGCAAAGGAAAGGTGATTTTAAGATGGATGAGATGTGTACGTAGCACGTGAGAAGCAGATCGGTTCAACTGGATCACGTGTAAACTCCAATATGAGTTTGCTGTTTATCTCCAATTACAAGGTCTGTCCCAAAAGTATCCGAACTTCAGTTACAAATCAATTTCCCATGTGATATTTATAATTTTTATTATTAATTATTCAAAATACGTCCCTTCCGAAGAAATGCAGGCCTTGCAGCGATCATACAACTTTTGGAAACACCTCTGGTAGTCTTCCTCCGAGATGGCGGAAATAACCTTGGTCGAAGCCTTTTGGATGTCCAAAATCGTGTCGAAACGCTTTCCTTTCNCTATGATATCCTCAATGAGACTCACGGACATGCAACGGTCGCTTTTGATCAAATCACGCACTTTTTCCACTGCTTCGTCCGTTCGACTGGTCAAAGGGCGCCCTCTGCGTTCATCGTCTTCCAACGATTCTCTACCATTCCGAAACTTTGCATACCACTCGTAAACTGTTGTACGTGATAGTGCTTGTTCCCCATAAGCCTTCCGCAACATCTCGAACGTCTCCGTAAATGTTTTCCCCCAATTTTGCACAGAATTTGATGTTAGCTCTCTGCTCCATGGTGATTTCTCGACGAGTGTCATAAGGGTACTGTTACTTTTGGCGCCCTTAGGCAATGACTCATTCGTCTTAGCCCAACCAAACTCAACAGAGTAATACACGAAGGTTCAACCAATAGAACGCCACCTTCTTTCAACAAATGGCGCCACTAATACTGTCTGTATAGAAAAAGTTCGGATACTTTTGGAACACACCTTGTATATCTTATGCACATAGTTCTCAAGAGAACTTCCAATCGTGCTAATGGAACGAAGAGGTAAACGAGCACACCTTCAGAGGAGGTTGAAAGAGCAACAAAAGGTGGAACCTTTCCTACTAAGAAAAAAATTGGTTCTACAAGCAACTAAATACTCCACGAAATTTATTCCATACCGGGATGGCAGACGTATTAGCCTCCACTCCGATATGAAAGATAAATTATCAAGGGTGACCGAGGGTGTATCCTAAACATTAAACTTCTCGTCTTGTAGATATGGCGTTCGTGCTCGTTGAACGAGCGTGAAAGTGACGGTGCATCGCGCAGCTCAGTATTCAGGGCTCTCTGCACTATGGTGTTAATCGCAGACTGTGATTATGGTTGATCCTCTATTTTAATTGGGCAAATGGAATCCAAGTAATGAATCGTGTGAAAAGTGTGGTTATGAAACAAATAGGAACTGATGTGATATTTTGGGTTCACGATTTGAATTCTCGGCGAAAATCGCCTTAAATTGGGTTGCGCTTTTCATTAGCCCCAAGCGCCATATGCAAATCCCCCGCATCATCGTGCATCAGTTCATCTCTGGTAACTAATTGGTTGAATAACATCAGCCAGGGAGGCCGCGCGGAATTGGAAACGGCAAAGAGAGCGTCCATCAAAGAGGACACTGTCACGCGATGTTGGTAAAATGATTGTGATACCTGTAATGGCGTCAGAGTGTCCGACACTTGACCCGCCACCGTGCAAGGGACAGAAATGACATAATTCATTATCCACATTCATTTCTTCCTATCGTCAGAAATACCCGTCCCATGCGTAATTAAAGAATGGAGTTTTCTTACAGAGAATGATCGATTGCGACTGTTTGTTCAGTCGCAGTCCAGTTCAACTGCGCTCGTTCCTATGTCCCAGCCGACTGAAACGATGGCTAGACTGAGGTTAAAAAGGGTACTGAAATTCCCTTCCATTCGCAGTTCCGAATTTTTCGACGGGAAATCGCGCATAACTGAAGAAAAGTCCGTTCAATTCCCCCTCTTTATAGCAGAACAATTCTATTTGCTCGAGGTGTCAGCGATGAAGACGTCAATGCTCACGAAAACGTAATGAGATGCCCACCCATGAAAGCATCAGTGACGCAAGAGAAGCCTGAGGGAATAAATTGGCTAAAAATAGGATCTTATGAGAGTGAAGAGAGGGAAACATCTCGTCATACTCAAGTTTCCATTTATAGCAGAGGATGAAAAAAAAAACTTGCTTGTCTGGGGTGCACTGCCAGGATGAGAGGCTTAGTTAGGAGATATCACCAACTCAAAACCGTGTGAAATTTCATTCGAAATTCTGGCAACTCTTTCAACTGGCCTGCTGGCGAGCTTTCCTGGACTTTCGAGGTCAGGTAGGCCGAAAGTCACTCGATGCGAATGGGTTCAGAGCCACGGCATGAAATTATCTCCGGGAAAGAGATAGTTCAACCATTGATTCGACAGAAACTCTAATTGACTAGATTTTACCACTAGACGAGTGGATGAAAGAAATAGTGTGGTTTTTTAAACTCCGGTGAACTCGGCTCCCGCTGTCACAGAAAGACCCAACATTCTAGTTTATCAATAGATCCATCGTTCGTGTGATCCTTAATAAAGTGTGGCATTCCACCCACACCATCCTGATTTCTAACTACGGGAATCTCTAGAAGTTCCCCCTCGTCCATAGAAACGACTTCTCACCGATCCATCCAATGAAGCCTATTGAGAGAAAACGAGGAACTAGAAGGAGATTAGCATACTTTTAGCATTCGTGCATTCCCGTTTACGTCGTTTAAAAATAACCGAATTCGAGACGAATCTCCTCTGGCCCTTTTTCATCTTGGGAATGCTCCATTCGAGCAATCCTTCGAGCTACTGCAAATCTCGATATTAAAACTTGCGGAAGTAAAGTAGATCTGCTTTCCACAAAATGGAATATATCGCGAAGGATTTCCCGTATCAAAGAAGAAACACGACCGAAATGGTACACACACTCGGAAATGTTACCAATTCCCATTTCTTGCCGATGTGAACACGAAAACGATGTGGTGGCAAAGCATCATGTTCAACAACCGGAGCGTTTTTTCTGAGCGGGAATTACCCACCAAGTTTATGCGCCCTGGCCCTTCCTGTGCTATGAAGCAATAAGAGATGAAAAAAAATTTTCATTCTTTTTTTCCTGATTTCCAAAATAAACACTTTTCGCGACCTTGGTTCGAAACGGCGGCATTTCGCAAGACATTTGTCGTAGCCCGTGCCGGGTTCGTCATATTTTTCTATCAGAGAAATTTATTTTTTTAAATATATTTTTCCGACAAGCATCTTCAACCTTGTTTTCTGAGTCGTCCGCATCCAAAAGATTATGCATGCCGAGAAGACCCAAGATGGAGCGATGACGGAAAATCTTCAAGTGGATTCAATTAGAAAATGGGGAGTCTGTCAAAATATGGTTCATGATGGCCATATTTGAGGAGAATACTTTAGAAAAATCTGGGTGCGTCGTTGCCATGTTTGCTTTTATTCCGTTTTCACAGCACTCGGGATGATACGAGCCGAGAGGATTTGTATCAAACCCACGAAATAGGTCGAGAGATAATAAAAAGTAATTCATTTCTGCCAAAAACGAGATTGTTAACCTGGGACAGATGAAGTTTCAAACTTACTGGAGTATTTCTGGAGTACTCAAAGGTCGCATAGTACTCTAAGTATCGTGTATGTTAAACGCGACTCAGCAAACTTAGAGGGAGGGGGGGGGGTTGAAGAAAGGGTAAAGCCTTTCAAAAAATAATTTCATGAAGTAATGTGAAAACTATCTTCAACCGTTCGTCCTGCATCAGTTCCATGGCTCAGCCACTCCTGGGATTAGCCAGAATCAGCGCTGATTGCAGACAATAAAATCATATTGTAGATGTTCCTTGACGATACTCTGCCCCCGCAGCCAACTGAGTGACGTCATCTGCTTTGCGAAATGCCAAGAAAAAAAGTCTTTAAATGCGCGTTTCTGCTACGGAGTGGGGCTTAACTTGTTTACCCCCAGTACTCGGAAAAGGATATCAGAGGCGATGTACTCTGTAACGTAGAGACTCGCTTCCTGATGAAATCCCAGATGCAAGTCAGAATTTTCCCGAGGCGAGAGACTCATTAAACTTTCTCACCATTCATTCATTAAAAGTGAGTAAGCTACACTGTCTGAAAGTATCCCCAGCGCACGCTCACGCTCGAATCCAAGTTTTGCTCGCGGCAGAGTTGGGTTACGCCGAGCCTGTCTTTAGGCCAGAGATTCTGGCTTGATTGGAATGTAAACGACCGTAGGTGCAGGCTTAACTCAAGACTGTTAATAGATGCCATGGAATAACTTAACCCATCCGCATCAAGTGACTTTTCGGCCTATCTGACCTAGAATTATGCTACCTTAGTCTGACGCGGGAGGCCTACAAGCCTATGCCTTTCCAGGCCATAGACTAGGCGGGAGGACATGGGAAGATGCAGATCAGCACGTCGTTTCATATAGCACATACGATATAAGTATGTTGATGTGTGCTGAACTTTTTTCACGTTGTTGGCAATCGTTACATCGGGGTTACACAGAATACTAGGAGCACCATACGCTCTCATTAGAAAGGGTTTTTCTTTCATTCTTAGGATTTTTACCTGAAACAAGGATTGATGCAGCGTAAAACCTCTGGTGGTAGGATTTTTACTCGTTATAAAACCCTCACTTGGTAAAAATCCTCGGAACTTTTACATGTAACAGAAAGGGTTCAGAATATAACCTAGGTGAAAGATAAACCGTAAAGAACGGTTAGACGATTGTGAATCACCATTTAAAAGGGTTTATTGTATTCTTATTTTAATTGCGATGAGTTCTTTATACCCTTTTCGATTGAAAGGGTTCAACGTTTAACTAGGAGAGTTTTAGGAATCTTGTGCTTTGAGAAATGAATATCCATGAGAACAGGTAGAAATATTTATCCCTTCTGAGATTAAATACATGAAGCGCTAAATGAGCTAGATAAATTATTTTTCTTCGAAAGACCAAGAGGAAAAAGTTAATATTTAAGCGATCGTCATTTTTTAAAGCGAGGTAAAGTAGTACAAGATGAGCCATATGCACCAGGTTGTTGGGCTGTCATTGATCTGATGTGTGCATATAAACGACATGGGACTCGACCCGCCCTGAAGATGAGAAAGGGAAAGTCATTGAAAATTGGTTTTCACATAACTTCATTATTCTCATTTCAAGACACATACCTGGATCTTAGACCAAAAGAAGCTTCTCTTCACAAATAGTACCCATAAACAAGTAAACTACATCCCATTGGAACATTTGAATCCAAAAAGTAAGTGTCCCCAAGTCATTCCCTAATTTATTCGTCCTGAAGACTGGATGATAATATTGAGCAGTAACGTCTAGGGCAGGGGTGTCAAACTCAAATCGGTCGGAGGGCCGCACCCATAATGTTTCACCGGAATTTGTGCTATCAGTCAATCCAATCGGAAATTTCAAGAACAGACGGCGGGCCGGATGAACCACTTCCGCGGGCCGTATGTTTGACACCCCTGGTCTAGGGCATTCTAAGGCTAGAGGAAAACCTCTCACCTTCATGAATACATGTATACTAGGGAGATTACATATTAATCCGGGTCGGCTTGTTATTCAACCTTTTTTTAAAAGGATTTTTAATTTAACCTAAGAGGCCTAATATGTAATCCACAGAGGATAAATATGAGTTGCAGTTGAAACACCCTTTAGGGGATAAAAGCTGAACCATTTTTGATAACAGTGTAGTGTAACGATCGGTACTCTCTGGCGTGGCCGGTAAGACTAAATTACACTTGGTATTTATGATCTTACTGGCAAACTGCCTTATCGTTACTGATTTAGAGAATTTGCTCCCTTTGGAAAGGTTCGAAGTATCTGGATGACTGGACGAATGCTACCACATCAATAATAATCCTTTAATGAAGTGGTTCTCCGGTCGAACGTCGATTCCTTTTGACACATGTCTTGGAGCGCCGTAGCTCAAAAGGTATCATTTCTTTTCTCACACCACCGTCCTACTCGTCTACCCGGTACACTAACGCCACTGAATGACGAATGGACGATAGAAGAATTAATATTGTTTTCCATTATTCCTGGGAACTCATTAGGCATCCAAGAATGGAAGACGATTGATTAGTCCCTCGGGTGCTACAGTAGTATAATTAACGTTTTGACAGAGGTTTAACTTCTTTCCTTCAAAAGAGGATAGATGCACTATCTGGACTGATTCGCATGAAACTTTTCCGTAGAGGATATGTGTATATCCAAAAGTTATGAGTATAACCCAGGGTTATTGCCGATGTGTAGGAGGGATCTTTTTTAAATAAAAAAAGTCTGCCACCCACGACTTATTCTCCATTGTACATCATTAGATTCCTAGAGAGAGAGAGAGGAAATATTGAAACGTATGTGAACACTTGACCTAAAATACCGAAATTGCAAGAGCTTGCAATCCCTCGTTAAATCCATGATTAAGAGTCTAAGAGGTAAGTAATTTTTTTCCTGACGTGATGGAAACCAAGTCTAGGGTGGGTTTTTGAACATATTTTGATTTTGGAAATTTCATCATATATCCTTAAAATAACGTTGTATTATCGGGTAGTTCTCTGTTCAATCACATTAGAAATTAAGGTGATTTTTAAAATTGAAAGGAGAGAGTGGAAAGAAAATGACCTTGGTGTCATAAAAAAAAGATTATTTTTGATTCACCTGGGACACGCTCTCTTCCCCTTCCCCTCTGGTTTAAGAACTTGAGCCCGAATGCAGAAGCCTGGCTTTAGTTAATGGTCCATTAAGAATACGTGGATTCCTATGGAGAAAAAGATCTCCTTAGCTTAAAGGCTCCTTCACCTCCCCTGAGATTTGTGCATTCGGGCCTTAGTCGCTAGCTGAAACCCAAGTATGATATTCCAGCAACGTTTAGGAAATGTTGATGAACAATGTTGCATCTATGTTTAAATGTCCAAAACGTCAACGTTGCTCAAGTGTTGCGAAGGAACATTGCATTTACGTTGCAAATCGCTACTTATTCATTACATATACGTTTCAGGATTTATGTTGCAGCAATGTTGATTAAAAACGTTGCTTCACGGGCACCTAATCTGGGTCTATATTGGCATTACGGAAAAGCGTAGGCTTCACTGGTCCTGAACTGGACCGATATTCGACCAATATTGAATTATTTATTTCATCCTTTCGTACATTCTCATCAACAGGACGAAGCCTGCACTGGTATAACCCCTACTCCATGCATAATACAGTATCTGTATCACGTACAGGCAGGAGACAGTACATTTTTGGAGGTGATCTTCTCCTGGATGTGCTAAATTGCACAATACAGGAAAAGGTCCGACCGGAATGTTCTATGGAATGTCCACGAGATCAATCCTTCATATCCTCATTCTGGGTACTAGCTGAGGAAACGAAGTATTAAGATCGCATTTTCTATCTTGACCCCATTAATCTGTCTAGAAAATGAAGATAACAGGTGATAAGTGTCCGTGTTCATTGATTCCTATAATGAGACAATGTGAGACATATGGCAAGGTACTAGACATTCCTGTGCGGGACTATTCCAGGGAAAGGGAAAAGGGCACTTTTGTGTACTGTGAGAAAGCGAGACTTACGTCTCCATCTCGTGGCAAGGAAGACAACTTTACAATTCTCTAAAACTTCTAAGTCCATGTTGTATCAGAATGTTGTTGCTACGTTGTCGATGTCAAGAGTGTCAACATTCTCTCAATGTTGATAGCTAATGTTGCAATGACATTCGTAGAAGTGTCGCAGCAACATTCCAAGTGAAAACATTGAAGCAATGTTTTTTCAATGTTGTACAGCAACTTGCAACATAGAGCAACACAGGCAACATTTCGAAAACGTTTCATCAATATACTGTGTTACTTGGGAAGGGCATCTGAATAGCTAGTGTGTCGGCTTTGTGCTGGATTGAGCCATGGAAGTGTTCGTTCCTGAAACGGAGATTCATCTACGTTCAGCAACTGTGACGATGCTCGGAGATTCTGACGGATGAGTTTTCCATTCATATTCTGAGAGTTTATTGAAACTTGTGCTAATTGATCCTCGACATTGGACGGAAGGTCTTTATTTTTGGTCGGAGCGCGAGGAAATTGATCCCAAGGTCGCGTCATCATTCAAAGGTGAGCTCACTATCATTCTGGCTAGGCTTTTCTGGGTGCAGAAAGTTGAGTCGGCTGGAGAGGTTCAGATTGATTTGACTTAATGTCTCACTTATGATGTTAGCCTGTCAACAGTTTTTTTTAATCAAACCCTGTCCCAAGGATATTTCATGCGAAGGAGAGGTGACAAGTAGTTTTGGTAGGTAGCGACTGACCTGATTGCAAGGGAAGGGGAAGTTCAGGTGAAGCTCTAGATCTATTTATTATTTCTCCTGAGAAACAATATTTGACTTAGATGGACATTTTTTCATACAGAGGAGCTTGATGGAACTGTGCGCCCTAACTTGAATATGAAATGTGTACACTGTTCAGTCAAGTCAAAACAATTCAATCAGAATTGCCAACCTTTCTTGAATCAATCTATTCCTTTATTCGATATTTTCCAGTATGTGGCTCTTGCAGTCCCCGAACCCTTTATTGTTGATGGACCCAACTCGATTTACCTGAAGAGGCGCCAAATCACGCAGACTAATGAAGCCCTCAAAACCTAGTTCTGGACATACTCTTTCAGTTATCCAGTAATAATAAACACCTACTCCATGATTGAAAGGATTGTGAAACCCACAGAATGTGGCTTGCCAGCGAAGGTCCGGAAGCTGGCTAACTTAACTAAATCTTGACGTTACTTTGGCAATGGAATTCATTGTATTGTTTTAAAATAATAATTGCAATTTATCGTTCACAAGGGTATGTCACAAATTCGCATCGTTATATGACTTTGCCAAAACACTTAAGGCAATAATATTTCCATTATCATTCCATTTAATGGGATAGGTTGGATATTAATTATCAGGAAGGTGAACACTTGCCCTTTCTGAGATAAGTAGAATATAAATCCCTTCCGGAATGAATACCAATCCACTCAAGAAAGATTGGGTATAAATCCCTTCCGGGATGAATTCTAAAAACTAATTCACTCAGGAGAGATTTCATGTGAATCCCTTCAGGGATATACAGTACAGTGGAGTGCAAAAAAAATTGCTACCGATTTTGGTAAATTTCTATCGCTGGAAACGATGAATTTAAATTTTTTTCACAGATTCCCCATTAAATATCCTAAAGCAATGGAACAATTGATTCGATCTTCCTCTGAATCAATAAGAGCGAAACATCTCTCCTTCATCGATGCGACCAAATGATTTATGGCCGACATGTCAATTCATTGCCATTCTCCGTGCAAGAATCGATCCAATTCGTCGAAAATTTTCGGCCTTCGTTTCTCCGCGCGTCGTTTAAGGATGGACCAAAAGTTTTCAGAGGGATTTACGTCCGGACTGTTTGGTGGCCAGTTGATCGTTTCCAGTGCATGCTGTTCCAAAAATTGTTTCGCTACCTTATGTGTGTACTTTGGATCATCGTCGTGCTGGAATCGCCAGGGTCGTCCATACTGTTTTCTTGCTCCAGGAAGTAGATGTTCTTGAAGAATTTGAGCGTTGCAGGGGCCGTCCGTGATCTGAATGTATGGCACGAAGCCTGGTCTTTAATGATGAAGGCTTCTCACACCTATATCTTCTGCCTGCTTTTGAGCGTTCTTGGACCAATGATGTCACCAATCGATGACAAATTTCAATGGAGAACACAGACAATCGTCGTCTTTGTGACAGTGCCCATTGTACTCGCCTCTCCTTTTTCTTCTGGGTCAGCATCGACGTCGCTCGGGGATAAATGCTCATTAACCGAATAGAGCAGGGATTCCCAAACTTTTGACCTCCGCGTACTTGTCCCAAGACTTTATATGACTAGTACCTCATTATGCAAGTTTTTTAATTTATAAATAAGTTTGTATGTAATTCCTTTGCGTACTATCTGGATTGCCTTGCGTAGCACCAGTGGTACGCATACCACAGTTTGGGAACCGCTAGAATAGAGCAATGTGGAGCTCCACTATTCATCTGGACACATATCGTTCTGTTCTTTTACATTGTTCTAAAAATTTAATCCGCCGTCGTATTGCTGTTCCTTGCTAATCTCAATACTGTCCTCGGGCCTCGTCATACATCAGCGTCATCGCGGGCATTACCACCACTACGCTCCACGGTACCTCGGAGTACCTACCCAAGTAACACAAGATATTCCAGCAACGTTTAGGAAATGTTGATGAACAATGTTGCATCTATGTGTAAATGTCCAAAACGTCAACGTTGCTCAAATGTTGCGAAGGAACATTGCATTTACGTTGCAAATCGCTACTTATTCATTACATATACGTTTCAGGATTTATGTTGCAGCAATGTTGATTAAAAACGTTGCTTCACGGGCACCTAATCTGGG
>CAJPEV010000133.1:44523-62770 GCA_905338385.1 Darwinula stevensoni
TCAACTTCCTGTTAAGGCTCAAAAAACGTATCGATTTCTTGAGATATGTGCAGCTGTTGTCTTCCGACGTCTGATGGTTAATGGGACTGTTTGTCTGAAAAAATAATGAATTCTCTTGTCTCGTCGACGACTTCGCTTGAAAGGCGGATGAAAAGCATTCATGCTTGCGTCAGGGCGAGAGCGTGGGCGGAACAGCGTGGGGAACCTTTCAGTGTCTCGTCGAGGATCTCTTCTGATCTTCGTCTCCTTCGAGTCTTTCTTTCTTGTCTTGCACGATGCGAAATCATTGTTTAAAAGAGCAGAAAATGTGTCCATAATTGTAGGAGGTTTACGTACCCGAGTGTCCAGTCCCCGGCGTCGCCGAATTCGGATCTCATCGATACCGATAATCGTCTAGTCGGGAGTTCTGAGAATTCCATGAAAAACAGAAATTCTCATTAAATACAAATAACGGGTGGGCGTGACGTGCGTGATTTCCAGCACTCGAGAAGGTTAAAACTAGTTAAAGCATCTTCTCCCTGAAGGAGACAGACTTCATCAGGTCCAGTCGGACTCACCATATGCGTACTTTGAATGTGCACTCGATAGGAATTTTTCTTTCTTGTTTCCCCTTTCAGCGGAGAGTTTTCTTGGATGTCGACATTTCGACACGTCGGTTGGATATGGAATGGTTCCTCCTCAAGGTCGATAACTGAGAATCATCTCGTTACGATTTTAACAAGGGAAATTGTTGGTATACAGCTGAATTTCTTCTGTGTCGCTTGTCGGGACACCAAAGCCTACGATTTATCGCCTTTCGGCGTGGGTATCCTTGAACTAAAAATTGCGCTGCAGAATGCTTTGATGGACGGAACAGTGGACGGAAAATTTTTAAAATCAAGTTTTACCATCTATATTTAGACTCATCCTTTCCTCCGCCCAGGTCAGAACTTCATATTTCTTCAACCATGTATTCGTTTTCCAGTAGGAATCCTTTTCCTCTCCGCTGCAAATGGAAGGCTGTGCAGAGTGCTTCAGCTCTATCTGCACGTCGTTCTCGCGCTTTATTTAGTTTTGCGAAACTGAAGTTCCTTCATCTTCTTTTCTGCTTTTGGGATCTCCCGATGACGGACAGGAAAATCGAGTGCCTAGGTTTAGAAATCTTGTCGAAATCGAATAAATCTTCCGGTTGTGACTTAGCGAGAGCTAAGAATATCATTGCTGCTATTCGTCAGGATTTTTTTTCATGTAGCGAGACATCGATGGTATTGATCGATTCCATCACAGGCGGCACTTGAATCCGTCTGCTGTCGTTGAGGTCGAGTAAGTTTTTTCATCCTTTCTGGCTGGGTATCAGTGGGTATCCAATACGAAAGAGATAAAAGCTTTCGCCTTTCATATAAATCCTGTGCATTCTGTCCATCTGAATTCGGAAGTTCCATGTCCGGCTCTATTCAAAGTTGGGTCCCCTTATAAGAAATGTTTACCTGAGGTAAAATTGAGACGGTGAAACTGAGGTAAAAAAAAAGGTTTTCTCCCCTCTTTCAACCTGTCAGAAGACCCTTCAGGTAAAGATTAGGGGAAAAAGCAGTTAAACTTGGACGAACGAGGAGGTAACGTTTTACATGGGTCACTTCACCGACTGCCTTCACTCTTAACCCGTTCGCATCCACGCTCGTTCTGGTACGCATCGTCCCGTGTCTTTCCCCCTAGCCTATGGCCTGGGAGAGGTATAGACTATGGCAGCACGATTCCAGGCCGGAAAGTTCCTGGATGTGATTGGATTAAGAAGGGGTCAAGGGAAGACTCTCGTGCTAATCGGACCTTTGTCTTGTCTGCATGCGGCTGCTAAGGTTGGAGCAAAAAAGAGGTCTTTGCAGTAGGTGTCGGTACTCGGTTTCCTCAAAACTCTAGACATGGTTCCAAGTCGCACCTAACATTCTCTAAATTGGCTCTTCTTAAGACAAGTCTTTATACGGGTTACTTAATGAAGTTGTTCCAAAACATCGGTTTGGGCTGTTTGGTCCAGCTTCTGATCTTCAATAATGAGTGGCTGGATTACCACCTGCTGCAGCCAATGACAATTCCAGTCACCCTGGACCACAACCTCAGTGGTTGTAAGACATTAAATGGTTTCCGAAGTGGTGCAGAAATCGTCGGAATAGTTGATGTCAGAGTATCGAAAACGATAAGAGCCCTTTGGGGTCTGAGTTTTTTTTTCACTCCCTCAAAGGAATAGGAAAAAATGCATGACTGCAATTCTCGTACGAATGGGGTTGCGCTTCCTAATTGTTATTCTACACATTTCAAGCTATTTTCGTTCTAGATATATCAACTTCGTTAAAAAATAATAATAATAATAAAAGTAATTTCAGTGGAAAGCTTCTTTCAACACTGGAGAGGGTGTGGTTGCGCTTCATGGAAGCATGGAAGGAAGCATGGGAGCTTGTCACAGGTGTCGCACATTTAACGCACTTCTTGCTTCTTCGGACCCATGCATGAGTGGGTGCACACGGAACACACTCTGATGCTTCCAAGAACTACTGTCTTCAGTTTCTGGTGGGTGCTCGAGTAGTCGCGGATTGAACTTTTTCTCACATGCCCCATTAGCATGCATAATGTACAAAACATTATGATATCAGAAGTGTTAGTTAGGGGCCAGTTCGTCTTCTGAGATACCTCCTTGTAATATTAGCTTGTCTCCTGCACCAACTTTTCCCACAGTTTTGGTCTAAGAAGTTCAGGAAAGAAATTGTTCTGTCGATTCCTTCGTAACATTTGC
This sequence comes from Darwinula stevensoni, assembly GCA_905338385.1. NCBI lineage: Eukaryota > Metazoa > Arthropoda > Ostracoda > Podocopida > Darwinulidae > Darwinula > Darwinula stevensoni. Next base: position 47,285 of record CAJPEV010000133.1, read on the forward strand.
ATCTGGTCGCTACTGCTAGTCGAGTCGAATGGAGTAACAACTAAGTAAAAAATATTTTTATTGTTCCACTCATGCAGTTGCAATCCACTCCGTCTTCGTTTAGCTGCAGTCAACGGCGAATCTACCATTGTCACTTACAATTTGACTCAAAGGATGATTTCTCATCAGGAAATCTCAGGAAACAAAAGTCATCATCTGAATCATTATTCAAGGCAAAATCGGAACTAGACTGTAGCTGAATAGTTGAAAGAGGTTCCCGCAATACCCCACATGAAATGGGGATTTGAAATGTGACGTCAGCGCCTGGCAACATGTCAGGACAGGTGCGGGATAGTAACGAGAAAACGCGAAAGGAGATATCTCGGGCGTGGACCCCAAAGGGTTAAAGAGTGGTCAGAGTCCAGAGGTCTTCCCCTCTGGGATGGGATAATTCCCGACATTGTCGAAAGGGGAGAAGTGTAATGGACAAAACAAAACGCTATTTTTTATGTGGGACAGCATATGGCTTTATATGGTAATACACGGAAACGTCCTTCGCATTTTCTACGACGGATTTGTTGCCTCGCTATCGCGGGACTCGCTCGTTTCAATGCAGTTCGTCTTGACGTCATGATGGAAATTTTCTTTTGTCGACAGATCACTTTTTTATTATTTATTGCGGCCTTGTCAGGAACGAATTACTATCTAAAATATGTATCATACGAGACGGAGACTCAATATCTTATGAGCTATGCCCCACAACGAAGACATAAAAGAGAAATGATACGTTGATACACGTGGGTTACTTTTTTCGTAGAAGAAAACTTGCAGACAAAACTTTCGTGAAAGTTTCGGTGGCCCACCGACGAACCCCGATAACAGCTGATGTGGGAAGAAAGCGGTCTGGGCAAGAGCTTGAATCAGCAGCAAATCACATTGATTAATTATGGCTGAATTAGAAGCGTTAAGTCAGACATTGACGGATTAACGGATTAGGAGGGAGCCAGAAATATGGTTTTATGGGAAAGAGAAGTTGGAAGTTGTAAAAAGATTCTCATATTTTGGAGTAGTGTTCGCTAATAATGAGAAATGATGTGCTCGTCACCAGTATGTGATTCTGAAAGGCAAGTTACCGGCACGCTGATAGCTAGCTGGACTCTTCGCGGAGCGGAACTGCGAACCATCGAAAGAAACGAGAGAGGAAAAAGAGCTCGTAAAGGCATCCTGGAATCCATTATTGAAGGGGGGAGGGGGGGGGGGGATCTAGAGATGCGACCTGCTTGGGTCGTGGAGGATTGGAACCTATTCGCTTGCAATGGCGGAGGTTTGTACAGTATTGGACGACGTTAAGGGATGAAAAGCATCCATTAAACAATGCTGCAGAATCGCCTTTAATTGGCCAAAGAAAATATAATGAGTCGGTTTTAGATCGGTCAGGAGTTTCGAATTTCTGGCATGCCGAGTCCAGGAGGGAAATAGTACCTCAATGAGTGTAGGAAACGATGCATAGACGTACAATAGGCTTTCAGATGCTGATGGCACGGATGGAGCAGATCATATCATGTTTTTTTCCCCTCCGGAAATGAAGAATTTCGATCCAGAAGAATATCCTAGGAAAAACCGGCATTAGAAATTCCCCATGGCCATACCGAGAATGGGCCTCCGGAGGTGGCAAACGAGGAAGTTCCGTGATGATCGCTTCAATATCCCCTTTCAACGCAAGGAGATGAGGCATACTCGTGGAGTGTCAGCTTGCAGTGGAGAATGGGGCATGAACAACTTTGTCTGCCGCAGAAGCAAGGACCTTGTTTTTCTCTTTCACTGTGATGGACATATATACATTGTCCGCCTCCTCAGTCCATAGTGGAGTAAATGTAAATAAAGTCAAATGATCCTGCGTTCCTCTCACATCATACACGAATATGAATTATGCAAACGTGAGTGTGAATAATTGATATTACGTGGGCCCCCCAAAATTTTCTGGGGTCTGCGCCTTAAAATAACTGTATTGTCTCCTTTGCTTATCCCAGATTTTGTGGCAATTCACGGATTGTCACACCACGGTCTGCTTGGATTAATACATTCACCTTCTGCTCTTTTTTCAACTTGGTAACACTCGGCGGTCGACTGCTCCGAGGTTAATTTGTGAAATCCGTTTCACCAGCTTTGATTCGGGAAAGTCATCTACGAACATTTCTGAAATCAGTCGTGCCCTCTCCGTTCACTGCAGCAGCTTCCTATTAATTGTGATGAAACAATCGTCACCAGACTCCACAAGGAATTTAATCACGACCCGCTGACCAAATATAATGTCCATTGTCGCAGTCACTTCTTGAGTCATGAATATGATAAAGAAGAGTCCTTACGTGTGGGAATGTTGAGAGAAAGTAGACTAGACCAAACTAGACTATGTGGGACTGTTGGGAGCCTAGTTGCAATTCTTGCAGTTTGGTCTCAATAAAAAGTCTAGAACTCGGTTATCAAAAGGCTGCCTGTTGATCTATTAACATGGAACCTTCGAGTTTGGCTGGACATTTACTTGGAAACTGCTGAAAACTCACATCGACATTCGGAAGGGGACGGACGCCTCTCTCTTAAGGAAGGAGCCATATCCAATGGAGGTAGACGGGCCGGTAGATACACCGACGTCCGCCCAAAGGACTGCCGAACACACAGTCGTCCGGGGAAGGACCACTGGTCACGCGGACGTCCAACTAGCTCCCCTTACAAGTACTCGGTGGGCTTTTCAAACCTCTCCGCTCCTCCTCGTTGGTAACGGGAGTCTACCTACCCAAAATGGGCATCTCTTCTCCTACGTCACCGACCAGTAGGAGGTCTATGATGTTGTGCATTTATAGCATGGCCGACCTACCTCGTAGCGGACAAGTCGAAAATTATTTACATACCTCTTCTCCACGACTAGACTGGTAAGAGAAAATACAAATGTTTAAGTACTAATTTACGAAACTTGCTCGGAGACAACGCTCGAAGTATACGTACCCGCATGACCTGAGAACTTGATTTGAAAATCTGTGTTCATGAATTGCTCTTTAAGCATCAGACAAACGACGAACACCTGAGAAGCCGACGTACAGTTGATCATGACTGAAAACTGGAGACGGTTGATACAAACCGATTTTCTCAAAGGTTTGACCCTGTGCCGTATTGATGGCCATAACGAAGGCCATCCTGACAGGGAACTGTCTGCGACGGAGTGTAAAATGTAACCCAGTATGACTTGGAGCCCTATTGATCGGGATGAGTACTCGCTCGCCTTTGAACGTTCCTGCCACGATTTCACCGTCAACAAAGTTTCGCTGGATGGAATGAACGACCGAGCGCGTTCCGTTGCACAGCCCTCTCCTCGGCTTCGAGTTCACCAGCAGTATAGTAATGGCACCAAATTTGAGACGTAAAACGTGGGGAGCCATGCCCGAAGGCGTCCAACTGTTAAGAAACTCTATTGGATGGTTTCTGGCGTCCTCCTCGTCATCGCAATCCACCGAGTCGATGCTTTTGTACGTCGTGATGGATCCAAATAACTTCGAATGCATCTTGAAGTTGATTTCGAAACACTCCTCGTTTGTTGGACAGAGTATTGCCCTAGACCTGTGGTGCCCAATAGGATTTCGATGCTCGCCAAACTTGTGGCGATCAGATCACCATATTCGCCACATTATACAAAATATATGCACTATTCATAAAAAGAATGCGCAATCTTTTGAAAGTAGGTTTGAGGATGTATCCCGTCATCAATCGAGAGTAAATAAAGTAAAATGTGGCGAATGGCGAACGTATCGGACATCGTGGCCCTAGACGAATATTCTCCGGTGTTATTTTGGTTGGAATCGGAGCATCACACTTCGTGAATGTTCCTTGTGAGCTCACCCCTAATATGTATAAATGCTGTACATACTTATCAAATACTGTAAATAAAATTTCACGATGACCTTATGCCATTTTGTTCTTTATTGTTCTAGGGTTTTTCATGCCAAATTTGTAAGGCTTCATGAAAATGTCTGGTCGTGAGTTAAGACAAAAGAGACCAAACTCCTTGGTGCTACCTGAACCAAGCCGTCAAGAATTTCGCGCCATGATTTTGTACGATTGGAAGTATGGTCTCACAGCTGAGGAAAATGCCAATCGTGATGAGCGCCCTGCGACTGCCACTGATGAAAAAACTGATGCCACTGACGAAAAAAAGCATCGAAGAGATTCTGAAGGACGATCCGCGAATCACCTATGAAAAAAATGCACATGGCCTTAGGGATTGGAAACTCAGCCATACAAACTATCTTGCATGAAAAGCTTCAGCGGAGCTGGGTTTCGGCCCGTTGGGTCCTCGTCACCCGTGATGATCTTATCATCACAGGTGACGAGATTTGGGTCTACCATTATGACTCCGAGACGAAGCAACAAAAGGCTTCCTAAAAAACTGCACCGTGTCAAGTCTGGGTTCAAGGTCGTTTTATCATTTTTACCACCGAAAGTGGCTTGGTGAAGTCAGTACCACTGGAAAAATGGACAAAATGTGACTGCCGAGTGGCACGCAAAAGTTTGCCTGTCGGCAGTGTTCAACGCCCCAAAAAGAGAGGCGGAAGAAGTCACGACGACGCCCCAGCTCACAAGGCGATGTCGACGGCATCCGAGTTGGAGAAATGGAAAATGAAAGAACTCACCCGACTGGGTGACTTTTGGTCGTTCGGTGAAATGAAGTGGGAGCTGCGCGGGATCGAGTTACGCGAGGAGGAAAGGCGAAGAAAGGCTTCCGCTGAAACCAAGTGGTTCAGAGAGCGTTTCGATCAGTGGGGGTGGGGGCCTCGTACTACAGTAAGCCTGTACGATTTTCAGCAAAGAGGGCTCAAGTCGAATTTCAGCAGCCAAAGGGTTACCTTTTGCCTGGGTGTGACGTACATTTACGCCAGTAAACATTCCACACCGCCATATGTCGGTGACTGTTTCAAAGAGATACTGTAAATCTTCTAGATTCCTAAGAAACTTGCCCGGTATTTATCACTTTGCGTACCGCTCACGGAGATTCTCATTTTCGAGTCCTTTCGCGAGTCATTTTGCATAGCCTATGACCGACAAAGTCATAGCCTTGTAGGCATCGAGCTTTAGGCTAAGGCAACTGAGGCTTAGGCCGAAGCGGCGGATCGACGGGGTAAAATGTCCGGTAGGCAATGTGTTAACATGACGGTTAACTGATGAGTTAATCCTCCAGGGTGATTATGAAATGGTATATGTATCTCTGCAGTTCAGGTCGTGAATGACTGACTTCCCGTCTAGTTCTAGATAAAGTATGTATGCTAGAAGCTTGAAACTTTGTGCATAAGTAGCTGTTGGTATGCTTAGTTCATTTTTTAAAAATAACGTTGGAGATAAACGCCTTAAAGACGCTTTTTTGGGAGGGGGGAATCCAAATAATTTTTTTCGCTTCAGGAAAGTGAAAATACATAGAAACCTGAAAAGTGGCGTTGGTGGTAATTTTAGGAAAAATCTTTGCTTTAAAGTATATCCTCTTAAGGGTTTTTTTTGACGGGGAAGTATTTTTTCACACCCCCAAAAAGGAGAGGATATAGAGAAACTGAAAATTGGCGAACAAGAAATTCTTCGAGTAATTATATAAACAAAAGTAGTATGGAAGCATTTTGAAGAACGTTGTGCTACATCCAAGCGGGTAAATATTGAAAGTTGGAATTCGGTATTTCTCTTGGTATTGGTATTATTAGAGGCTTTAAGTTTTGAGGTTCATCCCCTCTGGGCAAAAATCGGAGGGAATTTTATTCCAAACGCATTTTCGCTGCAGCCTACTGCAGAAAACTGAAACTTGGTCCGCTGAAAATTGTTGAGATGTTGATTCCAAGAAGACTCATGAATGGCGTCGCCCCCTTTTCCAAAATTGCATCAGCGTGACATTTCAAGATGAGGACTTCCGAGAGAAAGAAGTATGGATTTCATTCTTCTAAGGCCGTTATGCTGAAGGATGTTGAAGACGATCGCGATCCGCCGTGAGAAAGGTCAAAAGGTCATCTCAGTGATTCACACGACGCGTTTGAAATATTCACTCGATTCCGTCTTGACTTTGTTATAAATCCGCATTGCAACCCCGCACCTGCGGAGTAACGCCATGTGATTGATGTGTCCGTTTCTCCGAGGTCGACACCTGGTTGAGATGGGCTGGCACCGACCCCCCCCCCCCCGGCGTGTCGTCATGCTCGATCCGAGTGACTTTTGAACATTTCGTCGGGGAGAACTGTTCGCGGGTCAGGTCATACGATGAACAGAATGCGTTTTCCCGCCATTTTGTGAAATGGTGAAAAAAAAATAGAGCACCAGTGCCGAATTCGGTCCGAGGGGATCGTCGCCCGACCATCGACGAAATCGCGAGTGCGTGCAGGGCCGACTCTTCGTAGTTGCCGTTTCGTCGTGCGATTTGGATGTGCATTTCATTCGCAGTCGAATCTTCATGATGAAAAGTGAAGAAACGAGACGAATTACTTGATTTCCGGGCGAAAGTCCCCCTCATCCCAAAGAGGTTTTCACCGGTCGTGCTCGTTGTCTTCTGCAACAAGGAAGGTATGGGTTCAGGATCGCTTCGAATCACTTAAAATCGCTTTTTCTTCGTGCTTCATTTAGTTTTTTTTATGTTTGGGATGTTTTTTTTCCGATTTATTCGCCATCCATTTATTTTCATTTCAAGGACGGTAGTGGTACCAATCGGGACGTTTTGAATATTCTTCATTTTTCCAGCACTGGGGCACTCTCCGTGGATTTCTCGCTTTCGAAGACAAAAAAGATCGGCGTCGATGATACGTCGAGCGGATGGGGTATGACATCTGCCGAAGAGTTGGCTGAAGTGTTAGTTGAGCGAGTGAACTCTAGATGGCACACACAGGCTTCGCATTCGTGTGGCCTCGCTCGAATCTTCGTTCCGGATGTGAAGTGGGGAGTAGGTACTCTTTAAGTACCGGAATCCGGCGGGCTCCGTGCATGAACGCCGGGTGACTTTCCCGGTTTTGGTAGGCTTGCTCAAAGAGCGAAAGGGTTAGTTCATCGTTTCTCCCTGTGCAATAATAAGCAAATATGTAATTCTCGATTAAGTTGTGACCATACGCGCAGTTCAAGCAAAAGGTGGTTGCATTTTGGGACAGTTCACGCTTGCCGTAGTTGCACGAGACTTGGAGTGCGGTCGTGACCCCTGTCGCGATTGTGAAGGCCTTGCATTGTTAAGTTCCTTGGAATTTCCTCGATTCCGAATCGAGTCCGGTGCTTAGGTTTCCCGTCACGATGGCAGATTTTCGGGTGGTTTTCCTTCTTACGTGTTTCGTGGATCTCCTTATACTTAGGCCTAGGTCGGGCAGGTGCGGCCTGACGTTCATCCACTCGTTATCCGTTTTGCGTCTTTTCTGCCATTCGTCGTTCCTCGTAGCAATCGGAAGTATTTGAAGACCTTTTGATTTCCTTGGTGAATTGTTGACATTTTTTTACGTTCGTGATAGTCGACGCCCGCAGTTCACAGGTTCAATTGACAGCCGTCGAATGAAGATGGAATCGAAGGGGCTAACGCGAATCCGTATTGTAGGAATTGAACCTAGTGGCAACCCGATTCTCTCATCCCATTCATCGACTCTCATCCCATTCATCGACAGGGTCGCAGTGTAGGTGTTACTTTCTCATGCATCGATGGCTCCATGGCCAAACAACGAACTCGACGATGCACTTACCTTTCATCGAAGGGCTCGCTACTAATCGAATCTCGTTTCCGCTGCCACGAAGCATGCCAGCGCCAAGTACCCATTGGTAAAAATAAAAACTAAAAAGAAAGAGCTCCAAATAGCCTTGTAAAATACGGACTTTAGCCTCTAGTTACACTCTACGGGGAAGCGGTGTCTTTCCACGTAGAACGGTCGGTCGTTTTTTCTCTTGCCCCGTTTGCGGTCTCTGTCATTCGTGATAGCAGGTGATGGGAAGGCTAACTTCCCTCAAGTTCTCGTCAACATCGTGTACTTATCGTCCTTGCCAAGTTTATCTGCTCACGTCCATCCCTCTGACGCGTGCAGAGTGCACAGAAAACTTTTCCTTCGTTATCTGCGTTGTCTCTTGGCTGGAAGCCATTGCATGCCTCAAAAGCATGCGTGCGTTACGTGATCGTCGTTCGTCTGAGTGAAAATTCGTCTTCAACGACTTTCGTCGGAGCATCTCTACGGCTACTCCCGGGTTCTCGAAGTCAAATGTCAAAATCAAAGCAGCTTGTTTCTCGGAAATGCGGAATTATGACTGATTTTAATTGCTCTGGCACTCGAGACGAAACCATGTTGGAGTTGTTGGTCTCATATAATTCAGATCCTGCATTTATTCTCTCGCTAAATAAGAAACATTCCTGAAATCGTTGCATTACATGCACTGGAAATGATGCTAAATATGACGAACCATTTCTTTAGAACTAGTGGGAATATGTGACTGAAGTGATAGCAAAGCACAACGATCGCAGCAACGCTTCAAAGAGCGTTCGCATCTCCACGTTTTCTAGAAGCTGATGTTCTGTTTCCAACTGAGCTTTAACGATATGATGCATGTCCGAAATGGAATCGTCCAGCAATTCCCGCCCGAAGTCAATTAAAGCGCTTTTTTCTTCTTTGTATATGAATGTAATACAAGAATATTCGAACTCAGAAGAGTCTTACGTACCATAAAAAATTTTAAATGTTTGTCACGTTAATGTGAGCAGGCTGAATTTCGAGGGACAGCCAGTAGTCATTCCATTAAAACTGCGATGTCAGCCCTGTCAAGTTTTTTCTCTCATAGAAATATGTCTGAGTTGTACGAGGAGGATCCCTTTCCTGGCCGTAAGCCGTAAGATTCCCTATTCCCCCAGTCGTACAGTTTCCAAAATAATATTCTCATAAGGTGCATCAGAATTTAATTCTGTGCTTCACTACTTTCACGTAGGTCATTGCCATGTCAGCTTCTTTTTGTATTTTTTAAGGCTTTTATTTATCCTTTTCGTTCGTTTGTGCTGGATTGATTGAATGAGGGATGCGAATCAAGGTTCTGACGGCAGGAGAAACTGGACCAACACCACGAAATAGGTTGCGAGGCTCGCCAGAGCCTGTAGAATAAAGGAAATCGCAATGTCTTTCGTATGCGCAACTGGCTATGCTCCTAAAAACAGACCAAAATGTGCACGTAACACTCGGTAGACAAAGGGGGTCGTGGGTTTCAGGGCTAGTGTTAGTTTCCCGTGAATGAGCCAAATGCCAGAACCAAATGAGACGCACGTGACGTGACACTTGGAAGGCACCCTATCACATGTTTTCTCTTCCGCAGATAGCGCAAACCATTGACAGGCATTCGTTTAGGGCAGTGATGCATAACCCGCGGCCCCTGGAGACCTTTCTTGCGGCCCCTTGGATGCCTCCGGACGCTCTAAGTCCATATTTTTATGCAGGCCATTTCGGCTCGATTTGGCCCTTTATGGGGGAAGGGTTGTGCACCACTGGTGTAGGGCTTTATAACACTACCAAGAGGTGCGGAGATTGAAAACATATGGCCCTACATATTGAAAGACATTAGTCGATGCCATCTGGTTTTGCGTTTAACTTAGGGAAATACAACGGGAACGGCACCTTCGTGCCCTACGTCAAATCTACTTATCTTTTGAAGGCAATAAGGAAACCTCCCTGGTCGTTAACATGGCTTGCAAACATCCCCCCTTCCCCTTCCTTCGCCGAAGCCTCTCCCTTTCCCTTTCCCTGAAGGACTCGAATATTACAAAGATATCTGAGGGTCTTGTTCATTGAGGTTTTTTTTTTTCTTGAGAGTCCCTAAATCCCTTACGGTGCGGTTATTCTTCAGTAAGTTGGTGTTTGAAACATTACCTACGTAATCTTGAAACGTATAGTCAATATTATCGTAAAAAGTTGTTGCGTTAAACCTGTTGTGTAGAGGAGCAATATCGACATGGAAAACGAAGAGGTGAAAACGTACGGCAATAAGTAGAGGAAGGTCCATTTCGAAAAGTCCAAGAGCTGTGATGGGATTTGCAATCGATGCCATCTGGTTCTGCAGCATCTGAATCTGTGTAGTTGGAACAAAATAATATAAACATATGCTCTTCACGAGACAATAATGGCAAACGAGATGCCAAGTTGCTGAATGGCGGCTTCATCTCGAATGGTAATTCCGGCGGATCTGGTCAAGATCGGTCCCAATCCTGCCCTCTGTAATCAATGGAAACAATAGGAAATGCACGACATTAAGCCACCCGACAAACAAAATGGTGATGACTCTTGTTATTAATCACACCAGATCGAGATAATAAATGAATGAACTTTTTATTTCCCTTTAAGTATTTTGGCCAAATGTCTGTGGCGATAAAAATTACTAGGAATAAGGAAGTCTAGTTTTAACAAGAAATGGTATATTTTTATATAGGGATATTTTCAGGGATCGTACACCTCCCTTTTTGGAATGATTATCACTGCTATATTTCCACACCGAAGGGACGATACCCGTGCTGTATGATGTTATATATTTTTCTGCAAAAGGGATGCCAGGATGGCTGTGAAGCTTTCTGACTCCCGTCTTCTATTGAATACACCTATTTCTCCAAGTTATATTCAGTTTGAAGCTTATCGGCCAAGGTAAGCACCATCTCTGTATATGATTGAAGCGCCGAGAGATGTGGGGTCGTCTCCATGTAATCGAACAGTGCATGGATAATGAGAATTTATTCCTGAGCCCAGCAGTTGAGAATATATGGAATTCTTTCGAACCTTGTTTTTCACGTATCGGCAGACGATGCAGGTGATGATGAACTTGGTCACCGAGAGAATAAAGGCCAGGAGGTAGTAGAGAATTGAACCGTCAGGAGTGCCAGGCCTCAAGGCAGGCATGGTGAGGATGAAGACGCCGAGCAAACACTCCAGAAACGTCGTCAGGGCCTTTAAGAGCAAGATCTCAGAGAAGAGACGACGGTGAGATCCAGGACATCCGAGAGCCGACCGTGACGACGCCTCAAGTCTTGGACGGAGCTGCATGCCTCCTTGCCGTCGGTCAACTGTTTCCCCTTCAAATTCAAACAATCGAATCCGGCGCTGATGGCGACCATGATGGAACAGAAAATGCCCTCTTCCAGGCACGGAAGCGTGAGGAACAGGATTATGCCCACGACCGCAATTATACTTAAGGATATCCCTCTCTCTCCCAGCTTTGCAAATCCTAGCCCCAACAGAAAGATCCAAAAAAGAAGTTGCGACGAGTCCCATAGTACAAGGTGTGTCCCAAAAGTATCCGAACTTTTTCTATACAGACAGAATTAGTGGCGCCATTTGTTGAAAGAAGGTGGCGTTCTATTGGTTGAACCTTCGTGTATTACTCTGTTGAGTTTGGTTGGGCTAAGACGAATGAGTCATTGCCTAAGGGCGCCAAAAGTAACAGTACCCTTATGACACTCGTCGAGAAATCACCATGGAGCAGAGAGCTAACATCAAATTCTGTGCAAAATTGGGGGAAAACATTTACGGAGACGTTCGAGATGTTGCGGAAGGCTTATGGGGAACAAGCACTATCACGTACAACAGTTTACGAGTGGTATGCAAAGTTTCGGAATGGTAGAGAATCGTTGGAAGACGATGAACGCAGAGGGCGCCCTTTGACCAGTCGAACGGACGAAGCAGTGGAAAAAGTGCGTGATTTGATCAAAAGCGACCGTTGCATGTCCGTGAGTCTCATTGAGGATATCATAGGTATCAGTAAATCACAAGTTTACCGCATTTTGACCGAAGATTTGCAGCGGCGAAAAGTCTGTGCGCGATTTGTTCCGCACTCATTGGACGACGATCAAAAACGAGCCAGAGTGCTGCATGCTCAACACATCATTTCAATCGCCGATAATAACCCAAACTTTTTATAAACCATTGTAACTGGCGATGAAACATGGTGTTTTCAATATGAGTCACTCACGAAGCGCCAGAGCTCAGTTTGGAAGACTCCAGAAGAACCAACACCAAAAAAAGTGCGCATGCAGAAGTCAAAAGTGAAAACGATGCTAATCACTTTCTTTGATTCGGCTGGGATTATCCACAAGGAGTTCGTTCCAGAAGGCCAGACGGTAAATGGCGAATACTACCTCGCCGTTATGAAGCGTTTGCTGGCCAGAATTGCTCGGGTCCGTCCTCGATACCAAGCACCAGACAGCTGGTCTCTCCTCCACGACGATGCTCCGTCTCACTGGTCCATCATTGTGCGGAACTTTTTGGCCTCAAAAGGAGTCGTAGTGCTCGACCACCCGCCCTATTCGCCTGATTTGGCACCCTGTGATTATTTCCTTTTCCCCTAACTAAAAATGAAGCCGAAAGGAAAGCGTTTCGACACGATTTTGGACATCCAAAAGGCTTCGACCAAGGTTATTTCCGCCATCTCGGAGGAAGACTACCAGAGGTGTTTCCAAAAGTTGTATGATCGCTGCAAAGCCTGCATTTCTTCGCAAGGGACGTATTTTAAATAATCAATAATAAAAATTATAAATATCACATGGAAAATTTATTTGTAACTGAAGTTCAGATACTTTTGGGACAGACCTTGTATATACCCTCGAACGGATGCGTCGATGTTCTTCAGTCGTAAAGTGAATGGTTCCGTTTCGAACCAATTGACGAAAATACAAAAATTTGAGCAACAAGATGAACGAGGAGAGTACCATGACAATTGCAACGATCTGAATGCTGTATTGGGCGAAAATGAAAGGAGGAAATTCGGAGCCTGCAATAGATGAAGAGGCTCCCATTGCGGATAGAATCGATGCATTGCTGCTGTCAGAATGTATGCAGCAATCAGGAGGAAGGAGTAGATTAATAATGGCATCCGAATGGGGAATTCAGGGGTGAGTGCGAATGGGAAGAATCCGAAGATCCTAGCAATAATCAAGAAAGGCTTCAAATCCTCCAGGAATAAGTTTTCCATCTTGCATTGAAGGAACACTCCGAAACGAACAAAATGGAGCTACTGTGTGACCTGGTGGCGACTCGATATTGATTTCACCTTGCCTCCTCCCTTTATTGTATAATGGCTTTTTTTTTTGTCGATCCGTCGGCCCCACCCAGCTTTTCACTCCTGATTATGGGTCATGAAACATTATGCATTGACCTGTCCAGGGTGATATTTCTATCGATATTGACAAATCAACCGATGCCCATCTCGAATCCCTCCATTTCAGCAAATGGTTTCGTCTAGAATGAACGTCTTTCACTGTTACACTTGTAAGCTCCAATGGCCTCGTGAAATCCCTGCTGGAAATTCGTTGGATGTACTCCAGAAAGTTACGTGGTATGAAATGTGAATGCTGGTGAATATCCCTCGTGCTTTAAATAGAGGGCAGTTCCGGAAGTGTAACTAATACTCAACTCGAATCCCATTCGTTTACAGTGTTGCAATCAATTGTCGCTTCCGTGCCTATTCCCTTTCTTCAACCCCTTCCAGTTATGAAGTTCCACCTCCTCTCATTCCCCTCTGAGAGCATATGGGGGAACGAAATAGGGCCTGCTTTTTCCCTTCAAAACAGATATCTCAAAATTTGCTGGAAAGACACTATCTTTCGGGATCGCAGAGAACACTAAATCTCGCTTTTTAAAGTTGAGTATTATTACGGTCCCCCCCCCCCCCCCCCCCCACAAACCCCTCTCTCTGGGGTGTTTTTGGAGGAGATAGTCCGACCAAGCTGAAGATATGGACTTCTGGAGTGAGATACGTGACCTTTCCATTGCTGTGAAAATCGAATTTAGTTGTCAATATAGGTTTATCGTGAGTGCTTCGGTCCCATCCACCACAGTTGCCGGATACCGTGCAATAAATATATCAGATTCATAGTTACTTCTGCTTTTATATTGATGCGTGGGTCTTTCTTGGCTTTTTTTTTCACAATACAAGAATGATACATATCTTTGCGGAGTTCATGGGATGAAATGAGAATAAAACAGTGATTAGCGAAGGTCGATTGATCCGGTGGGATATGGACATATAGTGCACGTGCTTCTGTGTTTCACTGTATGCACGTAGGTTGCAAGTCAACTTTTTTTTTGCATTTTTTCAGCTTTCTTACATTCATTCGCCTCCGTATAAGCTTGATTGATTGAATGAGGGGTGCGAATCAAGGCAGGATGAACTGGGCCAATACCACGAAATAGGTTGCGAGGTTCGCCAGAGCCTGTAGGAGAAAGGAATTCGCAGTGTTTGCGATATGCACCATGGCTATGCTCCAAAAAAAGATCAAAACGTACACGTATACTGGTACATGATCATATTTTACGCTATTATAATGGTCTCGAATTCCATGTTACGACGCTCTGGTAATTAAAAAAAAATCTATTTTGCATGTATGTGTCCAGTAGTGGATAAAGTTTATGAGCGCTGATAACTGAAATACCGTTTACCCGCGAGAATAACTTCTAAATTCTGTAGATTAATTACGAAAGTTACATATTCAAGTGTTACACTCTCATGAGCTAAATGCTGTAATCCAATGAGACACTCGTGGCGTGACATTTAGATGGCACCATATCACATGTTTCCACTTTTCCAGGTACCGCAATCCATTGACGCATTCATGTAAGCTTTGTTTCACGGCGAATAAAGGCTGATATAGAGAACATATGAGCCTGCATGCCAAAAGACACAAGCAGTGTTTTGCTATAATTTAGGAGAACACAACGGGGCAGCGATTTCGTGTCTACGTCGAAGCTACTTTATCTTTTGAAGGCAATAAAGAAACCTCCCTGGCCGATTACAATACACACCCTCCTCCAGCTTACCCCGAAGGACTCTCAGATCACCAAGATTTGCCAGGAATTTTTTCATCAAGGTTTCTTTCTTGGGAGCCCCCAAATTCCTTACTGTTCAGTGTCTGTTCGATAAGTTGGTTTTTCATTGTATGCAATATCCATACGAAAGAAGAAGAAGAAGAAGGTTGCATGCAATCATTCATTATGTTTCAGTCTTGAAGGCTTTATACAAATATTTACGTTTGCTAATGTATGGCAGACTTTATTCCTCAGGGAAATTCTTCCCTTACTTTCAGAGTGCCTTCTGTCTCCCCGCTCCGCTAAAAAGGGTCAATATGGTGGCTAACGAAAACTGGGCTTGCCGCCTGAGCAACAAACTATTGGGTTGGAAAGAAAGTCTTGCAACACTGCGAAAATTTTTCAAAATTGTATAACTTTATTGAAATGCAATTTCAGTCTACAATGTAATGACCATTGTTGTCTATGACATGTTCCCAACGCACGCTCGATGCCCTTTGCCCAGAACTATGACGATTGCGAAGCGAAGAAACGGCCGACATCATTTTCGAGCCGTGCTCGATCGTCTTGTGCCTTGTCCCGCAGGTGATTCTCGAGGGCCCGGAACAAGTGATAGTCGGAAGGGGCCAAGTCCGGAGAATACGCTGGATGGGGTAAAACTTCCCAGCCCAGTTCCGAAATTGTCTGGCGAGTCATCTTCGCAACACGT
>CAJPEV010000133.1:63028-190347 GCA_905338385.1 Darwinula stevensoni
GCTCGAAAATGATGTCGGCCGTTTCTTCGCTTCGCAATCGCCATAGTTCTGGGCAAAGGGCATCGAGCAGTTACCCGTGCGTTGGGAACATGTCATAGACAACAATGGTCATTACATTGTAGACTGACATTGCATTTCAATAAAGTTATACAATTTTGAAAAATTTTCGCAGTGTTGCAAGACTTTCTTTCAAACCCAATAGTTTGTTGCTCAGGCGGCAAGCCCAGTTTTAGAAAGTGTTGCAAGACTTTCTTTCCAACCCAATATATCTAGCCATAATTCGCCTTTTTTAACTGCCTTTTAAGAACAGGGCTGCCTGAAATATATTGTCATCAACGCAATATGTGAGACAAAGGCATTTTCTTCCAACTCTCCTTGACTTCCGAAAATGAAATCACCTGAAATTGAAATCGGCGAAGAGGCTTCTTCTTTGATGTGCACATCTCTACATGCGAAGACTTAAGACACGGGAGTATTTGCTCACTTTCGGTCTCCACTTTGTTAATTCCAGTTTTCATGTGTAGTCAATATTATCGTAGAAAGTTGTTAGAAACATTGTATGTTTAGAGAAACAGTATCGATATAGAAAACGAAGAGATGAAAACATACGGCAATAAGTAGAGGAAGGTCCATTTCGAAAAGTCCAAGAGCTGTGATGGGATTTGCAGTCGATGCCATCTGGTTCTGCAGCATCTGAATCTGTGTAGATGGAACAGAATATTATCACCATACGCTCTTCACTAGACGATTCGGCAAATGAGATGCCAACCTGCTGAATGGTGGCTTCATCTCGAATGGTAATTCCGGCGGACTTTGCCAAGATCGGTCCCAATCCCGCCCTCTGTAACAAAATTAATAGATAGGAAGAGCACAATATTTAGTCACCCCAAGACAAGCAGAACGATGATGGCTCGCGATTAAAAAAGAAATCACGGCGGACAAAGATGATTCTTACTTGTTATATTTATTCACCAATTCAATTTCTGGAGTCTGGCTTATTTATTGGATGATCCTACAGCAACTGAGACAATTAAAAAAATGTTCAGTTGAGAAAGTGGGCATATGAATACCAAAAATATTAACAAATGCAATTCCTCCTGAAAGTTCGTCGTTTTCTATTAGGCCGTCTCACATCACTGTTTAATCAAATTTGCGTTTGAGCTTCTTAGTTTTATCAAATGAGAACGTTGCAGAAAATCAACAGCAATAGCCATTGACCTTCCTACATGCTTCACCTTTCGCTTGCGCCGACACTCGAATGATTTTTAGGTATCTACTTAGTTTCTAAAGATCTCATCTGAGAATATAATCGACCAAGCATGGAGTACAAGTAAGTACTGTGACATGCATAGAAACCTTTTCGATCAGTCCTATTTAATTAATTTAAATATAGAAGTTACCTCTGCAACATTACATACCACCAAATTAGAACAAATAGCAACAAGTCACGGTTTTGACATTGTTGTGATGTTTTCGGACGCCCGTCTTCTATTGAATCCCCTTACTCCTCCAAGTGATATTCACAGTTTGAAGCTTATCGGTCAACACCATTTCTGTAGATGGCTGAAGCGTCAAGAAAAAGTGTGAGAGCGTCTTCAGCGTCTTGACATTATATGGATAATGACAATTTATTCCTGAGTCCGATTATCGAAAAGATGGAATTCCTTCGAACCTTGTTTTTCACGTATCGACAGACGATGCAGGTGATGATGAACTTCGTCACTGAGAGAAAAAAGGCCGGGAGGTAGTAAGGAATAACACCGCTAGTGTCACGAGTCTCGGGCCTCAAGGCAGGTATGGACACGATGACGGTGATCAGCAGACAATCCAGAAACATCGTCAGAGCCCTTAAGAGCAAGATCTCGGAGAAGAGACGACTGGTGAGATCCAGGACATCCGAGAGCCGACCGTGACGACGCCTCAAGTCTTGGACGGAGTTGCACGCCTCCTTGCCGTCTGTCAACTGTTTTCCCTTCAAATTCAAACAATCGAATCCGGCGCTGATGGCAACCATGATGGAGCAGAAAATGCCCTCTTCCAGGCTCGGCAGCGTGAGGGACAGGATTATGCCCAGGACCATTGTTATATTAAATTCCATTCCTCCCCTTACGAAGGTTGCAAACTCTTGCCCCAAGATAATGACGCAAAGAGAAGGCGCGATGAGTCCCGCAGCATACACCCTTGAGCGGATGCGTCGATGTTCTTCAGTCGTAAAGTGAATGGTTCCGTTTCGAACCAATTGACGAAAATTCAAAAACTTGAAGAACAAAATGAACGAGGAGAAGACCATGACAATTGTGACGATCTGAACGTTGAATTGGACCAAATTGAGAACAGACTTGAAGTCTGCAACAGATAAAGAGGCTCCCATTGCGGATAGAATCGGTGCATTGTGGCAGTATAGTGTCAGAATGTAAGCAGCAATCAGGAGAAAGGAGTAGATTAATAACGGGATCCGAATGGGGAATTCAGGGGTGAGTGAGAATGGGAAGAATCCGAAGATCCTGGCAATAATCAGGAAAGGCTTCAAATCCTCCAAGAACAAGTTTTCCATCTTGGGTTGAAGGAGCACTCCACAGCGAATAACGAAAGATACTGAGGCACTGTGTTGCCCGTTGCCGACTCGATATTGATTTCAGAGTGTGTCCCTTTCATGCCTAATGGCTTTTTCTAGTCGATCCGTCTGCCCCACCCAGCTTTTAAATCTTGATGATGGGTCTTGAAACATCATGCTTTGACCTGTCCAGGGTGAAATTTCTATTGATATTGACAAAGCAGCCGATGCCCATCTCGAACCCCTCCATTTTAGCAATTGGTTTCTTCTAGATTGAATGCTTTTCACTGTAACACTTGTAGGCTCCAACGGCCTCATGAAATACCTGCTGGACATTCGCTGCACTTACTCTAGAACGTTACGAGGAATGAAATGTTCATGCTGGTGAATATACCTTGTGCTTTAAATAGGGGGCAGTTCCTGAGTAATTGTTACTAAAATGATATTTCCTTTTTTTGCCATGTATTCCGTAACTCAATTTTTCTGCATCATATGGATACTAAAATTAAATAAGACATCCACTTAACTTACATCACTTCGGATGGTTTTTCTTTTCTCCCGGACCACTTCATTTTGATGAATTTAACAATTAGTTTGTGAACTTCGCTCTGATCAAATTTGTTACCTCAGTCACGCTGGAAAACTCTTCTAATCACTTCATTTTTTATTAACGAAAAATGTGGCTGGATTCCTTTCTTGCTGTTAATTTATTGTTCCATTGAAACTTCTCCCGAATTAGGACTGAGCACAGTCTGAGCACATTAGGGCTAGCACGTTGTCGGGAGACGAGTGGACGAGTCTGATTTCCACGGAATAGGTGGCGAAAGTGTTAGTTCAGGAAGTGAACACTAGATGCCTCGCACACGCCTGGTATTCGTTGTCTAGCTGGAATCTTCATTCTGAATATGAAGTGGGGAGTAGGTTCTTTCCTTTCTGTATCGAAATCATGCGGGCTTCGTGGATGAAATTTGAGAAAACCTACCAAAACCGGCATAGGCATCCAAAGAGTGAAAGGTTTTGTTTATCGTTTCTCCCGCTGCCATATTGACCATAAATGAAATGTTGGATATAATTGTACTCTTGCGTGCAGCCCATGCAAAAGGTGGTTGAATTTCGGGTGATTACGCTAGAGTATGTTGTACTTGCATAAGATTTGGATTACTGTTTTGGGTTCTGTCGTGATAATGAATGTCTTGCTTAATGAAGACCCTTCGATTTTTCTCAATTACGAATTGAGCCCCATGCTCCGGTCTCGTTATAATGGCAGATTTTTGTGTTTTTGCGTCAGGCCTTCTGATGGGTTTTATGGATCTCTTCATGCATCGGACAGATGTAACGTAAAGTTCATCCATTCCTAATCCTATGTTCATGTTTTGTTTGTTTTTTTTCCTACAATCTATTGTTCCTTATCGGTCTTGAATTTCAGGAGATTTTCTCATTTTCTGCTAAAGTTATTGATATTTCATGACATTTTTGACCGTCCAAGTTTCCTCCTCGCCGCTTTCTGCATCTGGGCCAGCCCGTAGTTCACAGGTCCAAGCGGTCAGGAATTATTCGCCTAATTCCACATGCAGGTCGAATTGAAGATGAAGTCATGAAATAAAAAGCATAACTAATCCTCACCTCGAATCCCATTAATTTACAGGGTTGCAATCTTTTTGAAGATGAGTATCATTCCACCTCTCTCTCTCTCTCTCTGGGGTGTTTTTGGAGGAGATAGTCTGACCAAGCTGAACATATGGAATTTTTGGAGTGAGAAACGTGATCCCCCTTTTGTTGCTGTGAAAATAGAGTTTAGTTGTCAATATAGGCTTATCGTGCGGGCTTCGGTCCCATCCACCACAATTGCCGGATATCGTGCAATAATTATTTCGGATTCATGGTTGCTTCTCCTTTTATATGTTGCATTGGTCATATGGCTTTTTTTCATGCTAGAATGATACATATCTTTGCGGAGTTCATGGAATGATATGAGAATAAAACCGGTTAGCGAAGGTCGATCGATGCGGTGGGATATGGACATATCGTGCAGGAACATCCCAAAATTAACAGGATGGCGTCCGACATGCATTTGAATTTCGGAAGCAATCTGTCCGCAGGTATCCGGGCCGAGGTGATTTGAACGACAGATAGGCCGAATGTTGCCCACCTTCACCGAGATGTCGCAAAAATCCAGAGCTAGCATTTATACGCCCTATTGGGCCCGTGAGACGAGGATTGAGATTATTTTGAGCGAAAAGAGGTAGGCGTGGGCCACATCACAATACAGTTCGCGGGAGTTGCCTTGACCGGAAGAGAAGTGAGTGTCGTTGAAGAGTTGGTATTTCAAAGGTTTCATGTAGATTTAACTGTCGTTCCTCCGTCCGGCGAACAAAAAAAACTATTCAGTGAACAAACAACGGACACGACGAGACACTTTTATTCCAATATTCTAATGAGGGACTCCATGGATCGAAACCCGATTCAGCTGCCACGAAGCATACCTCAAGAAATTGATTAGGCACCAATTGTCTCTAGTTACACTCAATGGGGAAGGGGGTTTGGGGGTTCCCCTGTGGAGGGACAAAATTGTTAGTCTCTCCCCCAATTTGTAGTTTGTGTTCATGAACTCAGATGGGTGATTCGAAGGCTGAACTTGTCTCATGTTCATATCAACATTTGTTTTCGATTAAAGTTTGGCTTGCACTGTAAATGAAGTCATGTTGAAGATGTTGGGCTACATTTTTAGTTCTGTCTGCCCACACTTCCTGGTCTCATATAATGGAGCTACTGAATTTATTGCCCCCAAAATGAAAAACACTAATGAAATAGATGCATAACACGTGCTGGAATTGATTCTCAATATGAAGAAACATATCTTTAGGACCAGTGGGAATATTTGGCTGAATGGCAGCAAAACACGATAATCGCCGCAACACATACAAGGGCATTCGTTGCAAAATTTTCCAAAGGTCATTCTGTTTAAAATTGAGTCTTCAGGACTTGATGCATCGCTGAAAGGGAGTTATCCAACGAGGCCACAAGAAGTTCGTTTAAAAGTTTTTTTTCCCTCCCTGTACCATAAAGTAATTGGAGAATGTTAGAACTCAGACGAGCACTAAAATGAAATCACACCTTTTTTGCTACGTTAACGTGAGTAGGCTGAATTCGGAGGGACAATCAGTAAAGTCGATGCAACGTCATTCGGACATTGATGTCAGCCATGTCAAGTTTTTTCTCTTAGAAATATGCCTGAATTGTACGTGGAGAATTCCTTCCTGTTTGCAAGCTTATCCATTCCTTTTTCCCTGTCGTTCGGTTTCCAAAATAATATCCTGATATTTGCGTCTAAGAATCTGCTTCTGTTTCACTGTATACATATAGGTCGCTACAGTCAACTTTTTTGTATTTTTACAGCTTTCTTACAATCCCTTGCTTCCGTGCGTGCTTGATTGATTGAATGAGGGGTGCGAATCAAAATTTGACGGCAGGATGAACTGGGCCAACACCACGAAATAGGTTGCGAGGTTCGCCAGAGCCTGTAGGAGAAAGAAAATCGCAGTGTTTGCGATATGCACCACGGCTATGCTCCAAAAAAGACCAAAACGTACACGTATGCTGGTACATTATTATATTTTACGCTATTATAATGGCCGCGAATTCCATGTTATGACGCTCTGGTAATTAAAAAAAAATCTATTTTGCATGTACAGTATGTGTCCAGTAGTGGATAAAGTTTATGAGCGCTGATAACTGAAATACCGTTTACCCGCGAGAATAACTTCTAAATTCTGTAGATTACTTACGAAAGTTACATATTCAAGTGTTACTCTCTCATGAGCTAAATGCCGTAATCCAATGAGACACTCGTGGCGTGACACTTAGAAGGCACCATATCACATGTTTCCACTTTTTCAGGTACCGCAATCCATTGACGCATTCATGTTTGGCTTCGTATCACGGCGAATAAGGACTGATATGAAGAACATATGAGCCTGCATGCCAAAATACACAAGCAGTGTTTTGCTATAATTTTGGGGAATACAACGGGCAGCAACTTTGTGTCTACGTCGAAGCTATTTTATCTTTTGAAGGCAAGAAGGAATCCTCCCTGGCCGTTTACGTTGCACATCCCGCCCCCTCCCCCTTTCCCTGAAGGACTCTCAATCACCAAGATTTGTCAGGATTTTGTTCATGGACGTTTCCTTCTTGGGAGTCCCAAAATTCCTTACTCTTCAGTGTCTCTTCGGTAAGTTGGTTTTTAATTGCATGCAATCATTCATTATGTTTCAATCTTGAAGGCTTTATACAAATATTTACGTTTGCTAATGTATGGCAGACTTGATTCCTCTGAGAAATTTGTCCCCTACTTTCAGAGTGCCTTCTGTCTCCCCGCTCAGCTATAAAGTGTCAATATGGTGCCAAACGAAAGCTGGGCTTGCCGCCTGAGCAATAAACTACAGTTTATCTGCGCACAATTCCCCTTTTTGAACTGCCTTTTAAGAACAGAGCTGCCAGAAATATAGTGTCATCAACGCAATATGTGAGACAAATGTATTTTCTTCCAACTATCCTTGACTTCCAAAATTGAAATAACTTGAAATCCATGAAAAGGCTTCTTCTTTTATTTGCACAACTCTTCATGCGAAGACCTAAGACAAGCGAGTATTTGCTCTTTTTCGGTCTCCACTTTGTTGATTCCAGTTTTCATGTGTAGTCAATATTATCGTAGAAAGTTGTTAGAAACATGGTGTGTTTAGAGAAACAGAATCGACATAGAAAACGTACGGCAATAAGTAGAGGAAGGTCCATTTCGAAAAGTCCAAGAGCTGTGATGGGATTTGCAGTCGATGCCATCTGGTTCTGCAGCATCTGAATCTGTGTAGATGGAACAGAATGTTATCTCCATACGCTCTTCACTAGACGATTCGGCAAATGAGATGCCAACCTGCTGAATGGTGGCTTCATCTCGAATGGTAATTCCGGCGGACTTTGCCAAGATCGGTCCCAATCTCGCCCTCTGTAACAAAATTAATTGATAGGGAGCACAATATTAAGTCGCCCCAAGACAAGCAGAACGATGATATCTAGCGATTAAAAAAGAAAATACAGCGGACCAAGATGATTCTTACTTGTTATATTTATTCACCAATTCATTTTCTGGAGTTTGGCTTACTTATTGGATGATCCTACAACAACTGAGATAATAATTAAAAAAAACTGTTCAGTTGAGAAAGTGGGCATATGAATACCAAACATATTCAGAAATGCAATTCCACCTGAAAGTTCGTCGTTTTCTTCAAGGCTGTCTCACATCACTAGGTTCTATTCAATTTGCGTTTGAGCTCCTTAGTTTTAGCAACTGAGAACATTGCAGAAAAGTCAACAGCGATAGCCATTGACCTTCCTGCATGCTTCACCTTTCCCTTGCGCCGACACTTGAGAGATTTTTAGGCTAAATATCTCATCTGAGATATTTAGTCATCGATATCGACCAAGTATGGAGTACAAGTAAGTACTGTGGCATGCATAGAAACCTTTTCGGTCAGCCCTATATAAATTATTTAATCCATTTCAATATAGAAGGGACCTCTGCACCATTACATAACATCAAATTAGAAAAAAAGACGTGTTACGGTTTTGACATTGTTGTGATGTTTTCGGACGCCCGTCTTCTATTGAATCCCCTTACTCCTCCAAGTGATATTCACAGTTTGAAGCTCATCGGTCAACACCATTTCTGTAGATGGCTGAAGCGTCAAGAAAAAGTGTGAGAGCGTCTTCAGCGTCTTGACATTATATGGATAATGACAATTTATTCCTGAGTCCGGTTATCGAAAAGATGGAATTCTTTCGAACCTTGTTTTTCACGTATCGACAGACGATGCAGGTGATGATGAACTTCGTCACCGAGAGAAAAAAGGCTGGGAGGTAGTAAGGAATAACACCGCTAGTGTCACGAGTCTCGGGCCTCAAGGCAGGCATGGACACGATGACGGTGATCAGCAGTCACTCCAGAAACGTCGTCAGAGCCCTTAAGAGCAAGATCTCGGAGAAGAGACGACTGGTGAGATCCAGGACATCCGAGAGCCGACCGTGACGACGCCTCAAGTCTTGGACGGAGCTGCACGCCTCCTTGCCGTCGGTCAACTGGCTCCCCTTCAAATTCAAACAATCGAATCCGGCGCTGATTGCAACCATGATGGAGCTGAAAATGCCCTCTTCCAGGCTCGGTAGCGTGAGTGACAGGATTATGCCCAGGACCATAGTTATATCAAGTTCTACTCCACCCCTTACGAGCATTGCTAACCCTTGCCCCAAGATAAAGACGCAAAGAGAAGGCGCGACGAGTCCCGCAGCATACACCCTAGATCGGATGCGTCGATGTTCTTCAGTCGTAAAGTGAATGGTTCCGTTTCGAACCAATTGACGAAAATTCAAAAACTTGAAGAACAAAATGAACGAGGAGAAGACCATGACAATTGTGACGATCTGAACGTTGAATCGGACCAAATTGAGAACAGACTTGAAGTCTGCAACAGATAAAGTGGCTCCCATCTTGGATAGAATCGGTGCATTGTGGCAGTATAGTGTCAGAATGTATGCAGCAATCAGGAGAAAGGAGTAGATCAATAACGGGATCCGAATGGGAAATTCAGGGGTGAGTGAGAATGGGAAGAATCCGAAGATCCTGGCAATAATCAAGAAAGGCTTCAAATCCTCCAGGAATAAGTTTTCCATCTTGCGTCGAAGAACCACTCCACAACGAACAAAACTGAGGCACTGTGTTGCCCGTTACCGACTCGATATTGATTTCAGCGTGTGTTCCTTTCATGCATAATGGCTTCTCAATCGACCCATAAACCCCACCCATCTTTTTAATCCTGATGATGGGTTATGAAACATCATGTGTAGACATGTCAATGCCAATGTACATTTTTAAATGCATTACCGATCTCGAATTCCTCCTATTTAGTAATTGTTTTGTATTCTTCCTAGTTTTTTTTTAGGTTTAAAATGGTGTTTTCATATGAGAAAATGGTGAGAACGTTTCTTTTTTTTATAAATTGAGGCAACGCCGATTCTGAGTGGCTGCGGCTACGCTGCTAGTAACAATACTTTTTGGCGTGTCTGTGGTGAAAGTCACCTATAATTCAATCGAATGCAGTACTCAGGGGCGATGACCAGGTCGAACTGCATGTCGTTCCTTGTAAAAAATAATAATAATAATAAATAAGTAATGAAATTAATTATATTTAAATAAAATAAAAATATAATATATAAAATTCAAGTTCTACGAAATAGAGCAGGAGTGCTCTCGGAATGTGGTTCGATAAGCTGACATCTTAGGCATTCCGGACTGCCGAAGTTTTTCCCGTTGAAGACTGCAATTCAGAATGACCGAGAGACCATCCCCCGCAACCATCAGACAGCAGAAGAGTCCTGGAAGTCCTGGAAAGTTGCGCAAGGATATGCTTTACAAAATGACAAAATTTCTGCTAGGAATGCAAATTGACATTTCCAAGGAAAGGCTGAATTTTTCTGAGCACTGAAGGTAATCTAGGTTTGCTTCTTCTTATTTAAAA
Source organism: Darwinula stevensoni (assembly GCA_905338385.1). Taxonomy (NCBI): domain Eukaryota; kingdom Metazoa; phylum Arthropoda; class Ostracoda; order Podocopida; family Darwinulidae; genus Darwinula; species Darwinula stevensoni. The sequence continues at coordinate 73,148 of CAJPEV010000133.1, forward strand.
AAAAAATTTACGCTATGTTATCATAGTATTCCGAAATTCCTGCTCAAGTTGATCAAGGCGATCGTAGGCTTACCTTTCTGCTGAAACTGCGGGCTGCTTCTCATGCTGTTTTCGCTTCTTTTCCCCCCTTGCTGGTTTCGAGGCGAATCTCTCCCTCATCTAGTGGAATATCATTAATTAAATATTTTCGTTTTCCCCTTTTTGCAAATGGCATATTCCCGAATCTTATCTTTCTCCCTCGACGGATGAAATGAGAGTGAAATGAGGGCTGGGGAAAAGACTCGCCGAGACACCCGCATACTGAATCATAGCGGACCTTCGACGTCCCCCGTCGCACCTGAAAAAGCAGGAATCACACCCGACGAGTGCACACGCCTGCATCCATCTGCACACTCGATGCAAGCCTCCTTCACGGCATCGTTCCTCGCCCGATGCAGGGCCCCCTCGCGGCGTCATTCCTCACGCACCTGCCGAACGGTGGATGCAGACTGACTGCCTCGGCTCTGTCGATGCGATCTCGTGGGAATGGGGACGAAGTTAACCCTTCCGAGGGCGCCTCTAACGCCTTTTCATCAGGAGAAGCTCGTCCACGAGTTCAACACGTTTTTCGGTGAGTCCTTGAGATCTCTAGGAATTGTGTGAACCTTCTTGGGCAGCTCTCATCATCGGCTCTGAAGGATTTCCGAAGAGAAATTTTCTCTCTTCAGAAAGTTCGACTTAGGAATCCGGCGAGATTTTTTATTCATGGAATTTAGCCGTTCGTGCTTCTGATACATCTAATGAAGCCTGAGAAAGTTGCAGTCGTGGGAAATAGGGAATTTTGTCGGTGGAGGTCGAAGCATTCCACCAAGGTGGATTGGCGTTTTCCACGTTTTCCCTGAACACGTGACGTTAGTCACGTGACGCCGAGGGCGTTAATCATCAAGCTCCGCTCATTCTATTTCTCTTAGTATATGCAGCTGCATTGAAAGTTCGAGGAAAACGAATGGAGCCTCGAATGATAACGAAACAGTGCGAGTGGTTAGTGAGGCTTATGTTTCTTTTCACGTGTGAGTGTCACATTTTAGGTAGTATGCTACTGCGTATCGTGTTCACCAAAGCTGTTAGAATGGAGACAGATTTGCATAGGGGAACTCCCTTAGAGGAATTCTGCCTTGGATGTTCCAGGCTGCTGGAATGTCAAACCACAAGGAGATAGAGCCGATGCCGTTGATCAGTGATTCCCAACCGATACGTTCCGTGAGATTTGATAGTTGACAAAGCAAAAAAACTAAAACTAAAAACGGGAGGGAATGCCTTCCCTCAGTGGAAAATGAGTCGAGAGTTGCACCATCGACAATTCCGTCTCCTAACAAAATGCTGCGTTCGGCGAAGCAAGCACAAATTTCCCATTGAAAGTAAGTGCCACGGGAAATTCAAGTGTCCTTACGTGTGCCACAAATAAAAAATGGTTGGGAACCACTGCCATAGATGATCCATGTCCGAACAACTTCCTTTCCAGAAGCTTCTTCATCCCTCTCTTCCCATTGGTTCACCCAACTCGGCTCTCTGAGTGTGGATGGAACGAAAGCGGCCTGCTTGTCGCTTTCGCCATCCACTCAGCCGAGGTCCTCGGTAACCGAGGTCGAGACGGCTCAAGCTGTCGTCCTCACAGACTCGAAATAACTCTGACGCCCTTTTTTTCTCTAGGGCCATGCCTCGAGATAACCCTGGCGCCCCTTTTTCTAGATTATATAAGCCAATCAGGCCATCACAGTTTGGTTCGACAAAAATTTATTTGACCCACGTAAGGTGAACTAATGCAAGCCAACAAAACCGATTGGCAAACGCAAATCGAAGTTGCTTCTGCCAAAAAATTGGTCCACACCATCCGGTCCACTTCTTGATCATTGAGGAAGCTGGCGAGAGACGGATGAAGCCGACATCTGGCGTTCTGTCGGCTGACTCTTGTCAGCGTCCAAATCGTGAAGCAGATGGCGCCAGCATCACGCAACGCCGAGAAAAAGATTAAAGCGATGGCAAGTCTTCCGCGTCAATGCATCGCGTTTTCACGGAATTTTCTTTTTCATTTTTACTTTCAAATCATTTTTACCCTTCAAATCTCGACTTTCAAATGTTACCTGTTATTTTACAGACTTTAACATGTGGTTCCATTTTCTGTATTTACAAATCGATACACCAAGCCTTTATTTAAATGCACCGGTCTTTTATGACCCGCGTTTTCCGACAGTGAGAGGAGAAAGCAATGCATCAAGTCGAATGCTCCACATCGGGACACAATTTGCACATTTGCACATTTGCAGGTCCCCCTCCTCCAACCTGTGCTAAATTCTTATGACATTCCCTCAAAATGCCAATTCTTCCTCGCCGAGACGAAAATTCTCCGACTTGCAAAAAAAAAAAAAGAAGAAAATTGCTGGAAAGAAACGAGGCCGATGCCACCCCGCCTTGATTCACCCAAAACTTTTCCTTCCGCTTCGCCTTTCTCTCCCCTCCCCTCCCTCTGCAGGGGATTCTCAGGCGTTTGCCTTCATTGTCAAGGATGTGCCCCGAATTCCACGAGAGAGGAGAGAGAGAGAAGAGGCTCTTAAATCTCGGGAATCCCCCAGGAATCGGAGGAGTCACGCATTCATCCTCTGAATCCCTTCGCTCCAGCATTCGAAGGCGTCCGAATCCCGACATCGAGAGAACTCATTTGCCATCGCTGCGAAATGAGAACGGGAGAGAATCATAACTCATCGAGATGATGGATCTGTGTTCGAATCGAAATCGGCACAAAAGGTGACGGTGAATGTCCTCGATCTGATTCCCCGAGATCTTCTTGGAAAATGAGGCACAGCAAAATTTCCTCCCCCGCCCCGCCCCGCCCCGCCCCTCTTCCAAACTGGGGGAGCGTTAGTACTCGCTTTGAGCTTAAACGATGATGATTCCTCGCAGGATCCGACGCCGGAAGGGCTTCGCAACGGAAAGGGACTTGGAGAAAGAAAAAATCCCTCGAATTTCCTGAAAATGCTCTGAAGCGCGAGACTAAAATCCTCGCCTCAATCCCCCCACCCTCATTTTGAGAATGAAATTTCTTATAACGATAGGAAGGAGGTAAACTCGATATTTTAAACTGTCAAGAGGAAAGCACTCATTTCCCTCATGTCACTCGTAATTGGCAATTTAGCCACTCAGGGAAGGTAAGGGCGCTCATGCAGCTTCCACGGGAATAACTCAGTCAACTCGAAGAATACTCCAGCATGAAAGCAGGTTCGTTTAGGCGCTAAACGAGACCCTCATTAGACCTGTTTGATTCTTCGCGACACCCGAGCAGAGAGAAAAGGAAGGCTGCTCGTGATCGGCGCGAGACGGAGTTAGTTTATTCCCGGATCCCTCATTCCTTTCCCTCCGGCATATTCCTTTCCCTCCATCGACCTTCATGCCTGCGGAGAGAAGAAATCCTTCGACGATGGAGGATAGGTGAGGATGGAGGAGGATGGGGAAGACTCGAGTCTTTCTTCCATCGACGGATACATTGATGAGCCGTGGTTATTTGCCGGACGGGAGGAAAATGTTTAATGCCAAAGGGGCATCCATTTATTTATATTTTCTTCTTCAATGCAACAGTCACCGACAGTGAGGTTTTAAGAAGGAACCATAGAGCCTCCTTCAAGAATGTTTCCTTGACTTTTTTTGCGGGCTGACAGTTTTATTTTGTTTCTGGTTCCTATTTCCTGTTACACAGTGCGTCTGCATTCCCATAGAAGGAAGCCAGAACAGGCGATTGTATTTTAACGGTGCCGTGTTAATGCAAGGACCGAGATTTCTCTTGAGACCTTCATCTCGGAAAAAGAGATTCGAGGTAAAGAGAAAGCTTCGAGTAGTACACTCGGATCATTTTCTTCTCCCAATCGCCATCGACTACATTAGACTCGATTCCCCGATGGGAAATCACCACAAAATTCCACTCGACTCAATCCCCCCCCGGCCATTGCAGACGTGGACGGGAACGGCCGCCTGGACTGGGCCGACTGGGAGAAAGCACTGGAACGCCTGACCGTCCTCGGCGGATGGCACAAGGACGACGAGAAGATCCTGGACGCCAGGAGCCTCTTGAAGCACATGTGGGGGCTCCTGCTGCAAGAGACCGATCGCAATCACGATGATTCCGTCTCCAAGTCCGAATGGGTATCTCCGATGTTTCCTTACTCTTCTCGCATTTCCTCATTTTCTGGGGAATCTTTTTTTTTCATGGTTTCTTTCTTGGATGAGGTGCGTGTAGTTAGGTTAACAAGAGAGACCTGATTATATTAAAAAAAAGTTGAATGCTAAAGTGGCTAGACAAATGCAGCATAGGGTATACGAAGAATGAACGTCCCTGGCGGATACACAGATTACCTTTTGTTTTAGTACGTTCGTGCGCCAATCTTACATATAGGATGGGGTCTATAGTGCGGGAAGCAAGATTCACCCAGCACAAAGCGAGACTTTGACGCCCTAGCGGAACGATGGATGAAAACTATCGCTCGTTGCATGTCTGGGAAGTGCCTTCAATTTCATGTTCAAGTAGTGCTTAAAGTGCAAGCTTGGAACCACGGAAAAGCAGCGTTTAGAAGAGAGAAAAAGCGACGATTCCCCCAGACTTGTGGCACGAGGCCCCCAGACTTGCGGCACGAGGCGGCCGCTGCGGGCCTTTACCTGTCCGAGTCCTTTCCTTATCACACAAAAGCATCGAAAAGGTCCAGGCACTGAATCTTGCTCCGAGAAGCGCCAAACGGACCAAACTCGCTGCCGTGCCCTTTTACCCCCGGTTCTCAACTCGTCAAAAAGGTGCCTTAAGCCAAACGTGACAACGAGAGTCACAGACACATTCAGCACCGAGCCAACAAGACGATCGAGCCTGTCGGAAGCCTCTTCCACCAGGCTCAACAAGCCCTCCCCCACCAGCCTGAATCGTCTCAGCCCTCGAGCAGCCTTCCTCTCTGGTTAATCCCGAGCTGCATCCTTCCCGGCTCATCAGGCCCGACGCAATCCAAGTTCGACTCCTCGAGCTTCCCCGAGAGATCTAATAACGCCTCGCGAAATTGAAGGTTTCCTGGAAGAGACTTCTGCAATTCGAATGCAATCCCCGTGCGAATGCGTCTCGTGTAATGGACGGAGTTTTGAAAATTAATTAAATCTTATGGAAATGGATCCCACTGCTAATTTTTAAACTTATTTTATAAATACGAATTTAATCATGCGTGATCCATTTATTCGACCCCAACAATTTCTTTAAATATTATATCGTAATGGTTGAAATATAGGTTAAAGAAGCAATACCTGTCCAAAAGTGTAACGAAGGCTACGATATTCGAATGACCCCAGATGAATCGCCCACTATTCGAGGCCTTTCATACACTCTGGAAACCACTTTGCGGGCCGAGGGGATTAATATCCGGCGTGAACTCGACAGAGATGCCAATATTGCTAGGGACTGAATCAGAGAATCCGCCAAAGACAAAAGGGAGGAAGGGCTCTTTAAAGTCGTGACCATTTTCGTGTTACGGTGACTTTTTGATAGCTTGTTTATTGACAGCAGCAATCTACGAAACGACACATAACTAAAGACAACTAGACTAGTCACATAACTGAAGGGATCAAATTGATCTATCTAACGGGCGGGAGAAAGGGCGAGGTGCAATTACCCCCCCCCCCCCCCCCCCATTTCTTTCCTCTGTACTGTCCAGTAACTGCAAAGCAGACCCAAGAGAACCTCCATACATCTTTGGGGCTCTTCGGGCACAAGGGCGAGTATTGGAAAATAAAAATTTTTTTTCTTCATATTAGCTGTTGATTTGGGCCACTACGTCCATTCGCGAAGTTGAGACGTATCGTGCTTAATGAGCGGAAAGTTATCGCGTAGAGAAAAAAACTTTAACCTGCGATAATTCCTGAAATCTTGGAAATTAAAGAAAGTTCGAAGAAAATTTTAAATTTGAAATCTGAGGATCGTTACTTCCCGCGGAAAAATTAATAAAATTCGCTAATTAGAGGAATGTAAAAACGGAACGTGCCCCAAATGTATTCTCGGCAGTGTTGCAGTCCAAACGACCCGGTCTCTTCCATGGAGTTTCCCGGGAAGCATTCCCCATTCCGTGTTGACTCTTGATTCTGCCCCAGCTGCGGATGTGGAGCCGCCTGGTGTATCGATTGAAGGAGGAGGAGCAAGCGAAGGAATGCCGGAAGCTCGTCGAGAGGTGGAGGTTCTGGGAGAGGCGAACCGAGGATCCGACATCCCTGGAATCCCGTCTCCCCACCTGGGTCTCCCAGTACCTCGACTACAAATTCAACCTCTTCGATCGATCTGGTGCGTCCGGCCAACGCGATTCAAAAACTCGGCATCGCGGGGGGAGAGCACCCCGAATTTCGCCATTTCATAGCCGGATGAGCTCGCTCTGAAAAGCGCGATGAGAACGAGGAAATGAAATGTTTTCCACGCGATTTCACATGAAAATGAGAAAAAAAAACGTTCATCAGCTTTCTTTCCCTCTTTCCATCGCAGATTTTTCTGTTTCCGTCTCCTCAATCGTATCGTGAATGTGATTTCTTCTGGTGATTTATGGCCCGTTGAAACCCAAAGTGATTAGGTATTCAAATGCATCCACGTAGACATAATTGCAAGATCTATTGCCGGAGTCCTCAGATCAACTCAATTTCATGGGAAAACTCTTTAAAATTACGGGATTTTTTTTTTCTTCTAGGGAATGGATACATCGACATGGACGAATACATTTACGTTCTTCATGACTTCGGGGTTCCCGGGAGACAGGCACGGCAAGCCTGGATCATTTCCACGCAGGTAGGCGTGGAATTCTATATTATACGATATCATTACTAATTAACCTTGCTTAAAATTGCTCTTAAAGCGCGCTCATGAAAAATATTCAGCTCTGTCTAGCTCGAAGCTGTCCGTGCCGCACTTCTAATTTTCAGGGCGACCTGCTCTAGCCTGAAAAATTCGAGGGTCTTGCAGATTTTTTTTGTTGGAAATTTCAGCGAGGAATTGGATCGCTTTCTCTCTCTCTCTTTTCTGTCTCGTTACAACCTCTTTGCTCGCCTTGCAACAGCCAAAAAAAAGCCATGTACTCGGGAGAATATGTCGTTTCACTTCGGCAAACGAGCGGACAATCTCGGGACTCGTTCTGTCGTATTAAATATCGGAATCGAGGCGGAAGAGGAGACCGACGCGATCCGATGCGATTTTCCCACCGACCTCCATTTCCATCGTCCTCGTGGATGAGGTCAGTCGCATTAGTTCGACGACCTCATCGACCCCCGTCATCTGCCGGCTTAAATTAAATAATCTCGAAGATCAAGAACGAGAAATTTCAGCTTGAATTCGAAGTACGAACACGAGAAAAGAAGGATGGACACGTCCATTCTCACCCTTTGACGGGACGAAACATCCGGCACGGATGCAGTTCCAGCGTTTCTTTCCCCAGGAACATCATTTAATCCGATGTGACCGGTAACGTCTCTTTGATCCCATTGGGAAATTGAATTAGGGCTTCACGGTCACTCCGTGCTACGAGTTCCGCTTTCGCCTACGGGATCTTTAACGATTAAAATCTCGAGACGAATGCTCGAGGATCTCCCTTGGATTTCCGTTGTTTTGCTCGTGTGGAACCTGGATCGGTGACTCCCTCGTCTCCTGAGGGAGCCCCCGACCGAGCCACTCACCTGCTCCTTTCTAACGATCGGAGACAGCTTTCGCATCGAGTCACGAGCACTCTAAATATAAATTTTCTACTAGATTTATGTCCCCGTCGTACGCAGGGAAGAGCCTCCCGTTGGGCCGGGACGAGGCGCAAGGAAAAAGGGGAGAAGGAGGAACACGGCGAAGGCGAGGAGCCTTCCTCCGTCCGCGGCGAAACGGCACCGATTTGAGAATGAATTCTGGAATCGAGGAATGAAAATCCCGATCAGGGGCCTTTTTCACGAAACTTCTTTAACTTTTCTTTAACTTTATTTCGGCTATATTTCGACTTTATCCCGACTCAAAATAAAGAGAAAATAAAGACACCTTTGGAGGTCTCTCTATCTCGACTTTAACCTCTCAGAGGACTTTTACGGAAACTCACCTGTGTGTATTCTTATTAACGTGCCCAGTAATGGTCATGGCCTTTCCATTCCTACCATATTAGATGGAGCCTGTGGCCAGGAATCGGTCGCAAAGTACTCTTTCCCGACAAAGTTGCCTTCGAATTAGGTGAAGCCTTGCAGCCATGGTCGTGTGAACACGGAGAGCGGTAAGTCACAAGTGGCAGAAGGAATGCACATGCAACGCTTGGGGCATGTTATTGAGAATACGCATAGGTGAGTTTCCATAGCCCTCAGAGAGGTTAAAGTCGAGATAGAGAGACCTCCAAAGGTGTCTTTATTTTTTCTTTATTTTGAGCCGGAATAAAGTCGGAATATAGCCGAAATAAAGTTAAAGAAAAGTTAAAGAATTTTCGTGAAAAAGGTCCCAGAGAGTCTGGGGATGAGAGAGGAGAAGGGTGCGGCGGAGGCGAAGAGTCTTCCCGTTTCATTCTCCCTCGGACGTCGAAAAACGACTTTTAAAACAGCTTCTCTCTCTCTCTCTCTCTCACACTCTCTCTCGCCTCATCCCCCTCGAGAAATTTGTATCCCGCATACGAAGGGTGAAATGGGTGAGATCCATTTAAGCTTAAGCTGATCCAATTCCATATTGGTGACTGGGAACGGGATGAAGCGACTCCCATAGGACTCCAATTTGTGGAAAGCAGTCCAGTTTATGGTTAGCCAATTTGGCAGATGCGAACAAAGGGGAAAGTAAGGAAATCAATCGACTTCTATTTCTTCCTTTCCTCAGACTTGAATCGTGCGCTAAACGCTCCTCGGATCCCGCGAACTTCTCCGAAAACGTTCAAATGAGTCATCTCGAAGCACGCGTCCATCAGTTTGTCCGAGAGAGCACTTTAATGTTGCTATTATGCTGCTTTTGTTCGGCTGCCCGACAGAAAATCGCTGGAAGCGTTGCCCGAGCCTTGAAGATTGTCCTAGTTCGAATAACCCTATCGATCTAGAGTTGGGATGAAGCAAACCGATCGCGTGCTTGAAAACAACTCGGCAACAGAGGGAGCCAGTAATGTGAACAATTTTTATTCATTTGGACCGGGCGTGGGAAGTGCAGAGAAAAAAGTAAAAAGGACTGATTCTCTTGTTTGCCGAGCCCGGGCATGAATATTCCAGCAAATGCTTTCCCCCTGCTCATCCCAGACGGAAGGAAAGCCCCCTTTCCCCCCTTTTCCCCCTTTTCCCCCCATGGAACCTCAAGCGCATCGGAATGGTGTGCTTAAATTACGATTTGTCATGCTTATCCTGTGCTCGCGAGGAATCGATGCCTCTTTGGCGATACCGCGATGGTGCCTCGTTGGCGATTACGGTTTTTTTTTTCTCTCGTGTCTCGTCGCGCGTTTCTTCCGCCTCGTTCGGCCTGCCGGATTGGTCCGCGAGGCTTCTCGCTTAGGTGAGCCCGAAGTGCTTCGTGATTGACGAGTTGCGCTGCACGAAAGGCCAAGATGTCGATGGATTTCTTGGAAATCCTTCCCTTTCGGGGGCGGCGAGGCAAAATCACTAGGTCTTTCGGGGTGTGATGAGAGTGAAAGGGCTCTCAATAGGCTATGGCGAACCTTGGAACATGCGGGCAGATGTGGATCCTCGAAAATAAAATATTGAAGAAAAAAAACGAATGTGGGATCACCGCCGTTCCCGCGGAATTAAATCGCCACCCGGTATGATCCGAATCGGGGGAACAAATGAACATCTGAATAAAGCATTCTTGGTGCTCCTGTCTCGAAATCGAGTCCATTCGTCATTGTCGTTTGGAGAATCCCCGGGAAAAGAGAATTTTCGCTGATTAAAGCGAGAAGAGTGATGGAGTAGAAGGGTATTTGTTGGAGAGGGCGAGAAGTGGATTCGCGTCATTGGCATGCATGAGGTGGCGACGCTTCCCAGGAAATGAGGCTTCCAAAATGCTCGCAAGGAAATTCCAGGGAGGAGTGGGAGGGAGGGGAGGCAGGAAAGGGAGGGGAAGGAGGAAAGGGAGGTCTCCGCGATATCCCCTGCAGAATCTCCATTCCCGCTTTCCTGTTATTCATGCATATGGGATCGTTGCAATCCGCCCTTCCATTTCCCCTAGAACATGGATTCGCGAAATGGAAATTCGCATGTTCGAGTCCCACTGATAAAACCACTCTCTCGATTTAAAAGAAGTTCATCGAGTTAGAGTGGTGCAGAGGCTCATTGGTTATATTTTATTGAAATGTAGAGATTCGGTTCTTCTGAAAAAAATTGATATCGGTATGATTTGATTTTGAAAAAGTTATTTTCTGGGTTTAATTATTAGTAATGTGATGTAGAATTATAGTTGAAATTTTAGTCGCAGCAACGAAAACCCAAAAGATCATATTAGATCCTTGAGTTTCGCAATCGCCGAAACCATCTGGCATTTGTTTCCTTTTCCAGAATGCCGAGCAGATGGACCGGGAAATGTTCGCCAGCTTGACACTCGAGTATCTGCTGTCGAGTGATGAGGGACTACGCGGCAATTTCATCACGGGGAGACTCAAATTCGACTGACTCTTTTGAAGAATGTAGAAAATGGCGCATTTGGACGATTCTGTAACCAACGACACGAACGAATTAAACTGGACTGCACGCATTTTCGACCCAGCATGATTGAACCGTGGCGGAAGTTACTTTAAAAAATTACTAATAACGTAATTACACTTTACGAAACGAAGATCGTCGAGAGATAATTTCCTTAAAACATGGAACCCTGAAACTCCGCTCGAATCGATGAAAAAAAGCGGTCCTCGCAGACGCGACGGTCGAAATCGCAACAGTTCGACGACTCCCAACCGCTTTCGACAAGGAATAAGAAATCCGAAAATCATGAAATGAGAAATCCCGAGGCAATTCCTCATTTTCGGCGGATTTTTTTCCCCCCGGCGAGCAGGAATCCATCATTATGAGCAAAGGGAAGAAGGAGGGAAGACGGTCCTCGTCTCATCTCATTCCACGGGCCTCAAGATTAAATTCCCATCAGGTTTTTCAGAGCAAGGACATTAAATTGCTATTAGACGGGGACAAAAGAGGCAGCTGGCTTTTCATCTATTATAAGATGCCTGGGTGGACCTCCTTTATGACTTTCCCCTCTCTCTTCTCCCCTTCGAACCTCCATCCCCCTTTTTGACCGCAGTCGCTCGGTCAATCCTCGGGAAGGGACAAGCCTTTCTCTTCCCTTCTTCCTTTTCTTTTTCCCCCCCCCCCCCTCCTTTATTTCCCCTCTCATGAGCCTTTCTTTTTCTACGCGAGAAATTCCGCTGCAGCACGCGTCGTCGATGAGGAAGATTCCGTGCATTTCTTCCGGGTATTAGAGTGCTTCAGTTATACGAGAAAATGGAAAAACCTGACGAATTTTCATGAGAAAGAACAGAAATTCAGGAATAAAACGTTCGAGATTAAAATATTTTTTAGTTAACGCAAAAAATGCGAGTGCAATGAGCTCCGTGCACGAAACATGAATTAATAATATCAATTAGTTAGGAAAGGGACTAATGCTTCGTGACAGAGGGCCTGTGGGTCTTCCACATATTGCCACTGACGTTCATTTGCTCAATAAAGACGAAGGCAAGTTTATTTCTGTCTTCTGCTGGGCCTCGAAATGGGCTGGGTCTCTTCGCTCTTGCTTCGATTGCGCACCGAGGGACAGACCGATCAAGCGCAGCGGGCTCTTGTATTTTACTTCGTGCATGTGAATCTGGGTCGGGATCACGCTCAGCTTAGGGTTTGGATCGACTTCATGAAATTCACGGGGGTTCATCTCGTGATCTGGTGGCCGCAAGACGACGAGATCGGCTGCATTTCACTTTGGAGATGCTTCGGTCGTTGGGTTGATTGATCTGGAAAGTCTGAATTTTATAAAGAAAGATCCTTTGAAAAAAAAAAGTTAATATTGGTGTGATTCCCTAAGGGCAGACGCTCTACTCCATGAACTACTCTACTATATGGTTCCCCGAGAACCTTTGATGGGAATGATCTTCGAGAGACGCTTCGCATCGGAAGACGAAAATTCATAACTCCGCGAAGATGAGGTCGTAGAGGAAGATAAATGGGAAGGCATCCGAGCACATATTGGATACAAAGGAGAAGCAGGTTAAACAGAGACACAAGCCTCCTAATGATAAGCGGGGGGATAGGAAGAGAAAAGGAGGATGGAAGGTGGCCCGCGTGAATTATTGACGATGCTAGGCAATGGCTTCTTCTCTGATTTCCCCTGAGAAATACGTTGATAGAAGATGCACTCTGTCCTCTATAGGGGGAGGGGGGGCGGCCCCCATTTCCCCCTTTCTTCATCTTTAGGTAAGCTTCCGTGAACACCGGGTTCGTCACACATAATCATATGTACGAGACTCCGGGGGCAACGAATCGGAATGTGGTGAATGGGATCGGGTGAAAATGGAATCGTCGAAGATTGCAATTATGGTGAAAACCTTTGCTTCTCTTTAAATTTTGCAATAAAAATTCAGGACTATTTTCTGTTTGGATTGACAACGATGCACAGAAAGCTGCACATCGTCAATAGTATTTTTTTTTTAGCAACTCCAATTTTTTTGTAATTTGATTCCGGCCTCGCACGACTGCGATTGTTTTGCATCCACCAATTTGCGGTCTAAAATGAGCACATTTTTTGCGATTTCAGGAAATCCTCGAAACCAGTCGAGGGTAGGGCACACCGACTGGAAAGGGTGACATTTAAATAACAGTCTACCAATAAATCAAGCAAGCGGTCTTCCAAATTCGTTACTTTTCGACTCCTTCGGAATGAAATGTCACCGGACAATCTCGATTTTTTTATTTCCACGCATATTTTCGTCTGGACGGAGGGAAAACCGTCGAAGTTCGCAAAAAAACCAGGAATGTTTGGTATGTATTTCCTTCTTTTAGGGACGATGCGAAAAAAAAACTGATATTTTGCAGGGAAGGATTCTGCTTCTTCGTTTTCTTCCGTTGACCTAACAAGAGGTCCAAGGGTCATGCATTTTAAAAATTCCTTGATAAAAAAATTTGAGTTTTCATAAAAGGCGTACTTTACTTCTGTTGTGATATTTGCTTCAAAATAAATCAGACTCTGATTATTTCACATATTTCTAGCTGAATTAGTTCCAGAGTTACGAAAACGTGGCCAGAAACCGGAGTGGCAAAAAAAGCATGCTTTTATGATGGACCATCTCCTGATTACTGGGTACCTGTCGCATGATCTCTTCGAACCAATTCCCTGAGTGGGAAGAGAAGTCGAGGGGAAAAAGGTGAAAAAGCTTTTAGGAGGCTCTGACGTCAAAGAAAAAAATGCTAAATACATTTCCTTTGGTATTTTGATGCTTTCAGAGATGAATTCGTTGACTTTTCCAAACTGAATAAAAAGAAAGAGAGAGAAGAAAAAAACAAGGACAAGAGATAATTACTCTCATTCGCGGAGACGATTGCTCGCGAAGCAATTTCAATATTTCTGTTCTGCCATCCAGAAATGCATTTTTTTAATTATCTGAAATGATTTCCTGCTCAGAGACGGAGAAAGACGGAAAAGGGGAGGGCATTTTTCACCGGATCGATCTTTTTTCTTCTCAGCTTGATATGTGGATATCCGGAGCGAGCAGAGACGGGCTCAGCATGCCAATCAGATCAACAGATGCAGCCTCCCCTCCATCCTCCCATCATAATGGAGGATGGAGGAGGAGGAGGAGGAGGAGGAGGAGCGGGGGAAATTCGTCTTTCCGCTCGGGGGACGCAAGGCTCGATTTCCCCCGCTCCAGACCGTGACGGTGATCAAGGAAGGGGGAGAAAGGGGAAAAATACCCTCTATCTCCCCTCTTGCTGTGTTCATTTGAGGTGTCTCCGTGCATGATGCATAATTCAAAATGATATTGGAAAGCCGTCTCCGTGATGACTCTCTCAGGGATCTCCAAATCAAAATGTATGTCTTTCTACTTTCCCCTCTTTTTCCTCTTCGTGGATTTTTCCCCGTCCTCTGACGTCATTTTCGCCTTCACGTGGGAGTTGCTTCTAATTCTCCATAAATTTTGCGAGGATTCCTAATAATTCATTTTTCTGCCCCATCGCCCGAGTGCAATCTAAAACTTGCTCGATTACGCATGTATTTTTTTATCAGACATACCGTATCGCAGCTCAGCTTTCTCGATAAAAGTTTCCTTTCGTTTCCGAGAAAGCAAGAGCCCTCTGTCGTTTTCTACGGGCGATTTTCGATTTGCGAAAAGGCTTCCTGAAACGGTGAACGCGCAAAAAAAGCTTTTTATTTGCTAGGAATTTTCTCAATTGAAGAGAATCCACACCCTGACGCTCGCTACAAAACAAATTTTTTTTTAATAATGAAGCAAACGCACGAACAAGATGAGGAATTTTCATGCTTTCAGGTCGTTTTTCGAAAATCTTGGAATTCACAATGGAAATAAAGGAATGATGAGCTCCTTTTAGATTCCCTTGTTCCCTTCGTGACACCGTGACGCCTCGAATCACATTCTGGAGTATTGCTTATGGTATGCTTCTCATTTTATTCCAGGCGTTTCGCTTCGATCGTCAGAGATTCAGTGGGGTGCAACCCTGCTTCTACCTCAATACCCCAAGAGCAAACGGCGGAAGAGAAGTGCCAGGAGAGTCAATGGGGGCGAGGGGCAGCCCCCTCTGGCTCCCCATTAGCTCTTGGCGCCCTCTCTAAGGATTTTTTTTTTACGCGCTCCTACGAGTCCTTTCTTTTAAAGGCAAATAAAAATGCCACCCGATTAAAAATATATCAGGAATTCAACGAAAAAACTTAAAAAGATTTTCCTAGCCACTAAGCCATTCGTTCCTTTTTAGTTCTCTGCTCCATTTCGACTCTCCTTGAGGCGTTCTTTTAATAAATACATTTTCAAACAATAGTCAAATTGTTTGCATTTTGGGTGCGAGAGCTAAACAAATATTTAAAGTAGGAGGCAATGATGCAAGAAACAAGTACGTAGGTGAGCGTCGTTCCACATAGTATTTTACTCGATCGAGAATTTCTCGACAATTACGTCGAGAAGAGAAAACGTTGGGGCATATCGAGAAACCTTAACTAACATGGATGCCCCTAAATTAACTTGCTTCTGATTGATTATTAAAGGTCAAAGGGCGAAACAGACGACATTCCGGTAGTTGGGTACTTTTCAATATGAATGCATAAAAATACTGGCTAAAATAAAATACTGCGTTACGAAACGCAACGATTCGGAATATTTTTATCGTCACAAATTAAGATTCGGCATTCCGAAATTAGTTTTGGAATGCTTGAGAGGAAGATATCTGGTCTTCCGCATTTTTTTTCGACCACAAGAAGGAAAAAAAAATCGTGACGGTTCTTTTTGCTCCTTTTTTTTGTTCGTGTTTTCTATTGTCGACGAAGAGATCGATCGGGGATCGTGTTGCGTTGTTGTGAAACCAAAAAAAAACTGGAATGTTTGGGATCGTGTTAATTCGTCTGAAGCATCATTAATCACGCATATGAGGGCATCAATCGAATGATTGATGTCCTTGATGCCCTTTTCCTGTAGAAAATACATAACGATGCGTTTCAGACGCTTCAGAAGTTCACAAATTTCGCTGAAATATTTTTAAAGCTTCGTGGATGTTAAACATTTTTTTTTACGGTATCCCTATTATTCAAATAAAGAAAATAAAAAGCGAGGACTAAAAAAGGTTATGAAATCCACCATAGGATGGGAAAAGGCATAATATTGCTCACGAGCAATCCCCTCCGGCTCGTTTCTCAGAGGTTTCTTTCTAAAAAAAAAAATTGAAAACAGGTGGCTTATCCAGGGATGTGAGCCTTGAATGATGAGACAGCATATGAACTGGCTCACTTTGCCTCAACTGCGATGCAAATACTAATTGCGATAGAATGCCCTATTTGAAGCTGTCAGATCATCCATTGAGCCTGTCATTTCTAGGGACGGGTGGATTTTTATGATAATGGAATGAGATGAGCATCGATTCAAATTTTGTGCCGTTCGCAGCGAGTGGAAAACGTAGATTGCATTGCGGGCGAACATGGAATTGTCCCAATGTACAAAATAAATTCGCTCTTTTATGAATTGATTACTGCATACGCTCTAAGATGCACTCACGACTTTTAAGATGAACTAGTCAAAAACCCGTGAACACACGGGGTGTGAAGACATGGACCGACTTTCATCACTGGCGATTGCTGGAGAAAATGTGTTTCTCGATTGAAAAGAATCATGGCCACTAGGGAACTCTCCCCAAGGCCCTGCCCATGCCCGATTTATGGTCCATTGGCCGAAGATTAATCCCTCGGAAGTAAAAAATTAGATCTCGTTGTACTCGGTAGGAAATTCGCTTTTAATGAAAGAACAAAGAGTGGTGATGAAAAAAGTACAGGTACTGCGAAGAAATGTGAGTGTTGAAAATTGGCGTTGTTCGGTGGTTTCAAAGCAATTATCTAGGCTGTACAGAGATGGCGCCAGTGCATTATCTACTCAGATTGACCGCAGCCAGATCAAATGTCAGCCTTTTTGCAACGTAAAAATAAATTCTTACATGGGAAATCGAAGGCTTTCGAATGGTGTATTACACAGGAATTTGGGCTCATAATTTATTTGAAAGGTCATCTAGGTCGGGTCAAAGGTCACCTCTGAAAAAAAAACTAAAAAGAAATTGCACATCTACAAAAAAAAAGTACGAATCGAATGATCTATCGATGATGAAAATCGGTTGAGAAACCTGGGAGGAGTTGACTGGACAGATTCCGGTCGTTACGTATGTACAGTAGATGTTGCCACTTCTCCCTGATCTAAAAATCATTTTAAAGAAAGACGACTTGCAGCGCTTCAAACTTATTCGCATCGTCTACATGTCCTTTCTCCGAGCCTGTGGCCTGGAAAGATTTTGGGCCAGATAGGTCAGAAAGTTCCTGAATGCGAATATTCTGGAGGAAAACTACTCGCAGTTTTGCCTGCATCAACATGTTCGAATGAACGACCTTTATTTATATTTATATATTCTCCCTTCGATTCAGGTCCTCACAAGTTCGATAAGTCAGAGCTTGAGGACAAAGAAAGCAGACGAGACAGACGGGAGACAGTCGAGACAAAATTTTAAAGATTTAGAGACGAAGATGGAGTTGACCTTTTGACCTTGGCCAGCGTCCTTCATTAAATATTCAGCCTTTCCAAACGAGTCATGTCCGCAAGAAAATGCCGACATCCAAATTCCCCTTAAACGTTCTCGCCTTCTTTCGAGTCGCATTTGAATAATATCGTCGGGTCTTTGCGCACATCTCACGGCAAAATTTAGATGTTGCTCGTGCTTCTCATTTCTTTTGGATGAGTTTCTCGCGATGTGAGACGATCTCCAAAGAATCCTTTGCAATGCAGATTCTGCTGACGGAAGTTGTATTACGACAGGTGTATAGTTGATATTAAGAGGTCCTTAAAAGATGAGATAGCGAAGGAAGTTAGAACTTAAATGAGCCATGTTCATAGAAAGCGATGTCGCACGTGCGACATCTTGCTTTTCGACGACGGCCAACGGCCCGGCCAGCCGCTGCTTGGAGCAGTGCTCGAAGCGTTGCCCCAAGCACCGCTCCAAGAATTTACATGAAAGAAAAATAACACTTTTTTTTTACCTAGCACCACAAAAAACTACCAATCTCATTCCCTCAAATTGAATTGCGTTGGATCAAGGAAAAGTATTCATATTAATCTAAGATATTGCATCAACGCCTCTTAAATATCAATAGTATAAATGAGATGAAAAATAACATCCTTTTTTTGGCTCACCCTGTGCTTCATCTTCCAGGAAATGAAGCCCCAAAACTGCTGGAGTCTGCCTTCGTTTCCCAGGATCGAAAGTACTCGATTAGCTTCCACGAACGACGGCGGGGCATTGTGCACCGCTTCTTGCAATCTTCTCGTCTCGATCGACTCAAATGGGATCGATTCGGGACTTCCGGAAGATTCCGGATGAGATGCGGATTCCATCTCCTCGGCTTTCTTCATCATCGTTTCTGCAGACGAATGAAACAGTCTCGTTGGAAGCCTGGACGCAATTCCGTGCTATAAAAAGATGGTGTGATTTGCGTCTTGAGTCTTATCCGTCTTTGGTCGTTGAACGAGAAAAATCTCCGGGAATCCTGAGGCATTCTTTTCTTCTCGGCTGACCGCCTTCGACGGCCCGAATGAAGTGTGCCATCTCGTAAAGTTTTCAGCGTCCTCGTTTGAGTGGGGTCGTTGCATCGCCAATGGCACGGGAGACAGCTTCAACGGGAAAGGGGCGATGAGATAGGCGAGGAATGCGCCAATTCTTCTTTTTATCGCACATTTCTGCTTTCAATCCCCTCAACAAGTGTCGGGGAGGGGGGGGTTAAAGGAAATGAAAAAAAATTCCTCTGCCCAGACTTTTTGCCTTGAATCGATCTTAGTTGGAGCGTGTCACAATCGCTGAAGCAGTTCAGCGATCGTGCTCGAACTAGGAATCAGGTATCACAAGGGAATCCAATCCCAACGGTTTTAAATATTCACCCCTGCGAAGTCAGCATCAGGTGGCATCGTCTCGTCGCTCCACGTTTCCGTTGGAATGCTCGCCTCACCGTACTGCGAATGGCCTTTACCAACCTTTACAGACTTGCCCCCGAAAAGGCAAGTCGGTAATTCCTCGGTCTTCGAGGACAGTTCTTTCCGTTTATCAGCGTTAAAGGGACGGTGAAAGAGCAGATTCCCTCGTCAAAGTTGACAACTAGCTTCTGTATACTCTTTTCATTCCATTTATGCAACATATTTCACTCGTGTCACATCTTTGGGAATTTGTCGCTGAAATATGCAGCCCATTCTCCAACAGACAAAGCGAAATGCACTTGAGCATGACAGAAACGATCCATAAACTCTCATATCGACCTAGATGGCCTGCTCGAACAGAAAGAGATCCTCCCCGGGGGGGGGGGGGGGGGGGGTCAGCAGCAAGATCCACACACAGAATCAGATATTTCATCAACCCTAAGGGTGTGATATATATCGACAAGAGTCACCCATGTGCTTACGAAATGGAACTCATCCCCTAGCAAAGAGATTACTGCTTTCGAAAAAAAAAGAATAGAAGGGGATAGATGAGAAATAGAAGGGAATATGCATCCCGGACTTACCTGAGATGGACGTATTTTCGGACTGAAAATTTTGTAAACGAGAATCAGTCGTCCGCATTGGACATTGATATAATACACCCCCATAAGACGGGCGTGATTATGCAAATGATAAGCAAAGAGGAGAGAGCCTCTATCTAAATTTTGTCGAGTTTTTGATAAGGATTTTTGTCATCTGTCATTCCCCGATCGAACAATGGGGAAGCGGCAGACGGTGCAATCGGTTTTCACTTTTCCCCTTATTTTTATTTTCCTATCGATCTGTCGTAGAGTAGTTTGATTAAACGCACTCATAATCAGAACCCACGGCTGCCCTGAAGAAGAATGGTCGGAGGCTGAAGAACGGGGAAAACCATCGGAAAATCGTTTTCGCACCGCTTCGTTTTGAATCGGCCGCGGAATGGAAGGAAATAAAACATGGATACCCCTGTACGCTCACGTGTGGAGGATCCTTCCCTCCCGCTACGGAGACTCTTTCGAAAATTTATCTTCCAGATGAGTCAATTTTGAAAAACCAGAACATGCGTTAAGAGTCTCTATTTCTGCATTGACCATTCTATCGCATGTTTTGAAGCGGAATGATCATGTCGTGCGTGAAAACCTCCGGATTCCACACGAGACAAGTCGGACTGCATCCAAGTTAGAATGAAAAGTGTATGCATGACTGAGAACCCTCTTTTCGTCCCCGTTTCCATCTCTAACATAAACATGAACGTGGCGGGTGCAGATAGGAAAGGAGCCTTTCTCTAATGTATTTGTACGGATGGGCCATTCGCATAAGTGAACGGCCTGTGCATGGAACCAATCAAGTCGTACTCGAATTTCCATAGAAACACTTAAATCTACGTTAATCTATACACATGTGTGCCTCGAAGGACCAAAATGAGGATGAAATGGATTTTACCCTCTCGTGTCGGCCTGTTCTCACACGAAAAGTCTCGGACTCGCAGGCCACCTACAAAGAACTTACCATCGTGGTAACTTACTTTCCGCGAGGGCAAACGAATCTTTCCTGAACGGACGATTCGAAAATTCTCATATTCCGATTATAATTTTTTTTTTACGAGGGAATCTTACAGATGTGCGACTCCTGCCAGAGCCATTTCACGCAAGGCTTCGAGGCACGAACATCATTTACAAACAGTCGAGACAATCTTGGAGCCGAAGAGAATTGGCACTAGGAAAAATAGGAGAGCAATCACCGATCTCGTCCAGTAATGTCTCCCGGATCAAGTCAGTTGAGCTAGATTATGGGGAAACTTGCAAATTAGGTACGAATCGACGAAATTTCGATCGATGAGGGGATTTAATTGATTCCGTCTTTTCATAGATCCCTTTCTTCAAGAAATTCCGCCATTGCCGGCAAAGTTGCCATAAAATCTGGCATAAGGAAACTATTTTAATGAGATTCTGGAGGGGATTTTCCGAACGATTCTCGTATCAAGGTAGGGAACTTCGGACTTCTCAATTTATGCATCTTCGGGACTTCGGCACGTTTCAGCAAAATTCTCGAACAAAACAAAGCGAAACGCACTATGACAGACACGATTCCTAAACTCTCACAGATATCGACTTAGATGGCCTGCTCGCACAGAAATAGATGAAGTAATGGGGAAACCATTTTCAAAGGTATTTCCTTCGAACAATCTCAACTCCACCACTTCTCTACGGGACTCACGTTAGGCCTAGGCCTAATCGACGGACTGTCTCCAGATCAGGCCTAAGCCTACCATTTTTCCAACACCTCAATCCTCGACTTACGGATCCAACTAGACTTACAAGAATCAATTCCATTGTCTTTGTGGCATCGCGTTGAGGATGTGTTACGTTAGGCTGATTGCAGGCCTTTGCAGACTTTCACGAACCGTTTCAAACAGGACTTAGAACGTTAGGCCTATCCGGAGTTCGAATCTTCTCGACTAGGCCCGAGGGGAGAATGCCTCCGAAATTCAAATGCGTCTTGGACGCCATCCTCTTAATACAGTGATGTCTGTGTGAGACGTCTCCATATCCCACCATATCGATCGACCTCTGCTAACTATCGTTTCAATCTCAGCTCATTTCATGAATTCGACACAAAAATAACACATACATTAAAAAAACAGAAGATCCAGGGCACCTACATAAAGGTCGAAGCAGTCATGAATCTGATATAACCCCGGCACGGTATCCGGCAACACTGGGGGACGGGACTGGAGCCAGCACGCTAAGCCTAATTGATCGACAGATATAATTTCACTTTTCAGGGCGAAATGGCGCATCGCAAACAACGAAAGGACTCTTTTCGTCATTTACAAGTAAATATCTTTCTTCTGGTCGGTCTCTTTCCTCCGAAAACTCCCAGGAGTGGCCACCCAGTGGGAGAAAAAATTATAGGAATGAAATTAACATGTTCAAAAAGCAAGATGAAGTGTCTACCGCTACCCAGGGGAGAAGGAGCTTCAAATTTGCTGAAGCGATCCTGTGCCAAGGTAAGAAGCATGCCCAATTTCGTTCCTGTTGATGCTCTAGGGAATTCAAGGTGGTTGAAGAAAGGTAATTGGCACTATTGATGAGGGTTCGTTGTCGGAAACCATTTTCAGCGAGCGCGACCGAAAGGATTCAACGGGATCCATGAAATGTCATTTCATGAACCCCCAGGGTAAGATATTTCAAGAGTCGCTCCATGGGCTTACGAGATGGGATTCGGATCCCCTGGAGAAGAGATTACTGCTTTCGGGGGGAAAAAAAAAGATTCGAGATGAGGAATAGATGGGAATTTGCACTCATCCCCGACTTACCTGAGGCAGCAAACATTTTCCTCGGGGGAATTCCTGGAAATTCCACAAACGAGAATCAGTCGTCATTGATATGAATAAGATTATGGAGACGATGGATTAATTATGGATAATGGAAAAAGGAGAGAGCCTAAAGCCAAAATTTCGTCAAAATCCTGAGAACGATTTTATTGCGATTGAATTACGAGGAGGCGACCGATATTGCCATCAGTCTTCGCTTTTCCCCTTTATTTTCTTTTTTTTTCTGTTTCTCTTCGCTGTTCAAAGTAGTGCTCGATCGAAAACATGATTGAAGCTCACGGCTGCCCTCAAGAAGAAAAATTTGAAGGTTTGAAAACGATTGGAAAGCCCGAGAAAACGGCTAACTTCAAATCGGAATGGTCGTTAAGACTTTAATCCTGAATCAACGGTTCTATCGTGGATTTCGAGGCGGAATGCGAGAATGTCAAACTCCGAAATTCAGCACGAGATGGGCGGGACGAGTTCCGGAACTCGTTCCGGAGTTCGGTGGACCGTTGCAACGTGTTTCGAGGCGATTACGGGAAAATCAGGAAGGCCGTGGAGCGTCAAATCTCGAAATCGGTCTTTAAACGTTGGAACCCTGTTTTCACAGACACGGAGACGAAGGGATTTCCCTGCACACAAAACTTTTTCGACACGAAAATGGTTGTATATTATGACACACTTGGAATGTGCCAAAAGGTGTGCCCAATATTTTGATATGATAAAGTGTGTCCAAATGACCATCCGAGTACAAAATGTGCCACTTCGACGCCAAAAGTTTTGCGTGCAGCAGCTCATCATCCATTTCGAACGGAACGCTAGTTGACCTCAGGTTTTAACCTGATATCAACTAACGACAGTCGGCTCATCTGCGCAGCAATACCGAAATAATGCAGTTTACACAGAGACATTTTGACACATAACGTACGTGTCAGAAATTCGGCACACCTTTTTGGCGCATCCCAAGTGTGTCATAATGGGGCATTTCAATATTGCAAAGGCAATAGGGCATTCGGCATCGCTCGAGAAATCTTCCTTGTTTGCAGGAAGGAGCCTATGATGATGGTTTTAAAAAGGACTTTTGTCCTATTTGTCCTTGTTCTCTTGGTCCTTGCCCTTCCACCTGGTCATCAACAAGCGTCGCCTGGTCAATTTCCAACTCATTTTCAGGCTCAGGCAGCCATGGTATATGTTGAGCCAAACATAAAAAATTTTAAAAATTTGGCGGGAATTCATGACGGTTCATGGCCCTTTTCGCGTTGAAGCCGTCACCAAGGCCTGCAGTGGCGGGCTCGTCCGATTATAAATGAATACTTGATGCAGAAATGAAACCTGTTTTGTTTTCATCTCGTTCCGCGAAACTCGATCAAAAAATAAATCATATGGAATGCATCAGACGTCGGTACACAAAAATAAAAACGGGCTGTCCTTGGAGACGCGCCTTCCGAATTCCCTCATTTTTTTCCCGATATAATTGAAGATGTGCGAGGAGAGCCGGTCTGTCGGCCGAAGATCCGAGAAACGAAGAAAGGAGAAATTGATGCGTCGAAATTCGAGATTCGCGGAAACAGGAATGTCTCGCAGGATCGGAATCGATGGAAATTAATTACGATTCTGGAACAGCATCAGGGAACAGGGAACAGGGAACTTTCTGGAATTTGTTAGCTTCGAGGCATTCTCTGTATTCGCCTTGCATCGAGATAGTTCCCTTCCGAGAAAAGGCTCCTCTGAGCCTCCTCTGAGCCTCCTACGAGCCTCTTCATCCGTGGAAGCTGCGTCAACATTCAAATTATGTGCAATTTCCCTTTTTTTTCTCTCGTCGAAGAACTTAATTGTCGTGCTGATGCGCAAATGGCCAGATGTTTGAAGAGGATTTTCGCGGAAAGGAGGATCAGTCGTCATCTTCATGTCGTCATCTTTGTGTCGTCGCGGAGAAACTCACTGCGTAGGAGAGGATCGAAAGGGGCGTCGTAAATTCAAGTAAAATATCCGTGAGGTGACAAATTCTATTCCCTTTGGGCGGAAATCGGCCGAGAACTCAACGCCAAACCCAGAAAAAAAGTAATAAATTAAATTCCTTACAACCCAGTGTTAATAGGCAGAAAATGATCTATAAAAAAACTTGCGATCGAGTAAGGTGGTGCCGCGATTGGAGAGCAGAAATTGAATGGAAGAGCGCTGTCCCATCGTGTTTACGCTTGGATTTCACCTTAAAAATAAAACTTTACTCGAGTGGAGGCTTACTGGGACCCCTGACTATTCATCAGGTTCATGTTTCAATAAATATTTCACGAAAATCATATTTATAGTTTCGTCCATTTTGGAAGAGTGGGAATCCCACCACTCTACTTTTCTTTCGCCAAGAGAGCCTCATCTCATCCGTAAAGTTCCAGGAATCCGTTGCAAAAAAAAATTTCAATCGAGTATTTGGGGAAAAAATCCTTGCGAAAACCTGCTTTCGATTAAAAACGTGATTCCTCAACGAGCCACCGCGTCCAAAGCGATGGAACGCGTGCCCCCATTCGACCTCGATCCGTTACGTGCCGGAAGAAGTTGTCCTCGTTCCCATGAACAGGCCATGCAAGATTCATGGGACACGTCCGTCGGAAAAGGGCTTCTTTTTCCCCTCGGAGGCCATTCCTCCAGAGAGCACCTCGATTTCCGTCCTCGCCTTTCATCGCGAGACCCCGACCTAGCGATTCCTCCACAAGGACAAGGAAGACGAACAAGACGGAGAGGACGAAGCGGAAGACGAAGAAGGTGGAGAAGAGGAGGAGGATCCTCCTCCCTCGGACATGCCTCCTCTCTAACGATGTCTATTTCCTTGGTTCCTCGCGAACTCGTGCCGGAAAACTCGAAGGCTTCGTTCGTCGGATCCGATGACCTCGTAATATTCCATCCTCGATCAAAGGAATTCTTGTTTCTCATCATTTACTCAGTTTTATTCGTTCTCGTGCAATGTTCAGTTCAAAACTCAAGCAAACCTTCACGTTATAGCGTTTCAAGACTAATTCAGACCGATGTTATCACATCATGAATGTTCATGATAAATGTTAATGATGTATGTCAATCGTTGGAGCGAATGTTTCCCATAAATGAAAAGCTCTTTTCAAACTGGAATTATTTCCTCGCGTCTCGATACACCCCGCTTAATTTGAATCCGCCTCGAATCGAGTTAGTTCCCAACTGAATTTGACCCGCATGGAGAAAGCGGTACCCCGATCGGGATTCAGGGTTCAAGACCGACTAATGAGTTCCTTCGGGCATTTCTATTAGCTTAATCGCTGGAGCTTAAAATGAGGTTTCTCGCCATCCTGATTTTTTTTCTTCTTAAAACTGACTGAGGAACCGAAATGGCAACACTTTGGCACTGCTGTACTTGTTTTGTCGGATGAGAAAAAATCCTTTGAATCTCGCCCAGCTCGTATTTCTCGCGTTAGCATCACAAGCGATACTTTCGTGACCGAATGACCGTTTCTGCGATTATAAAACAATTTTTTTTAGCGGAATTTTATGAATGAAGGGAGAAAGCACGGAGGAAAAACAAAAATTGAGGGGTAAAATTCAATTTTCGTGCAGAAGGTCTGAAAAAATAGCATCCTGCTTGCCTCACTCGACCGCCGGACTCCTCCGCCGTGCCCGTCCCTCCAACCGCCCCGCCTCGTCCCGCGCGAATTTCGCCGCGTTTACGAAGGCACTCCGCCGTCCCTCCGAAGCGCCGTGAAAAATGAGATCCTCCCAACGACGGAGCCTCTTCGTTCCCCCGTGGGACTCTAAACGAGTCTCCCAAGGCTCTTAATGGCTATAGAATGCGTATGGGCCCCATTCTCTTCCACCTCTTTTTCCGGTTCTTTCCACCTTGCGCTTTCCGCCTTGGGCGGGGAATACAAAGCGACAGGTAAACATTTATTTGAATTCTGAAATTCGAATAACTGTTTACCTGTCGCTTTTGTATTATTTTTGGTGGTCGTCAACGCCTCAACCGGCGCAGAAACTTCCGAATTCACAACAGTAACTCGCATAAAAAATATTTATTTATTTATTTAAAAGCTTATCCTAAAGTTTGAAAAAAAAAACGCTGCTCGTCGACATCGTCGCGAGAGAGAGAAAATAAAAACAAGAGACGAATAAAAGGAACGGAATCCCGGACGGGCCCCATCCCCGATGGATTACGTGACCCGCATTCCCCGCTCCGTTTCCCTCATCGAGTCTCATCCCCCCCCCGGTCCCGCCCCGCCCCGCCCCGAAACAAGACCATGCAAACAAGGCAAGGGTTTCGCGACAGTGCTAAATCGAATGCTGTTTTTCCGCGGAGAAGAGAGACCATTAATTTGCAATATGAAAGAGGGCTGTCAAGCACACAATGCCCCTCTCATTTCTCTCGCATCTCTCTCATCAAGAACTCTCCTCTGCATCACACTATCTAATTGCTTTCCGAGAAGAGAGCATCCCCCCCCTCCCCTCCCCTCCCCTCCCCCTCCCCCTCTTCATTTCCGGACGAACGGTTGAACGGAAGAGGAATTGCCAAAGTGTTCGCGACTCGCATGAACCGAGATGATAAGGCCGGTCTCCTTGCGTTATGGAATGAAATGAGAGCAAGATTAAAACGAAGAGGCTGCATCCTGTCGGAGCGGAAGGCACTCGCGAGGCAGGCGACCAGTCGTTTCCTCCATTCCACCTTCCTTTGCGCGCTGGAATCCTTCCTCGCTTTTCGACGCGATGCAGAATGAAAAATTAAAGTGGGTGGGAAAAAAAATCGATTTTGTAGCGAACTTTAGAATACGTCCTCGTCCTCGGGGGGAGTGAGTGGTCCCACGCGATTCTTACTCTCGTTTCGAGATCTCGGCGTCTTGTTTGATTTTTTTCCGATTTTTTTTATATTTAGCCGATATTTTGGGATGGCGTGTTAGAGTGTGTGCATGCCGTAAGGGATGGATCCGATTCCGCATTTTCATCTTCCGTGCGAATAGACGAATGCGGCTGGCGGGAGACGAGTCTATTTTAGAGAATAGCCGGTCTATTTTAGAAAATAGACTAGTCTATTTTCGCATCTAGAAACACTCAAGGAGAAGCCGCGGTAGCCGCCTCTTTTCCTCATTTCCAAGCGGAACCCTACAGGATGCAACAAAAAAATAACAAGGAAAATGAGAACATCTCTAATTGCATCCGCGAGGGGGGGGTAGGGGGGGGAGGGGCGAGGGGGGAGGGTAGGGGAGGGGGCGGGCTCTCTCTCCAGCAGTGCAAAAGAACGAACGTGAAAATGTTTTCTTTCAGGTCGTTATATTTCGGAGCGAACTGGATTTGAATGCTTCAAATCCTGAAGATTCCCTCTCAAGTCCATCGCCGCTTTTTTTTTGGTCGCGATCAACTCGAATGTTGCCAGAAGCGGCTACGCACAATTTAAATGTAAAAAATTGAAGAAGCACGTTGGTAAGAAGGTAAAAGGTAGCAAAGGCTGGATGAGCGGGGTTGACCCGGATGGCAATTCCAGCGGAATGGATCCAGAGAATTTATACTGTTTTAGCAAGCCGCCTTCCCTGCTCAGAAGAAGAAGGCGTGCCACTTTTTTTGCAACGTACGGGAACGAGAGTCGTGACGTCATGTGCGATGTATCAGTTCTCGAGGCCATCACAGAGCGACAGCATCGTACCGACACCACTCTTCAAGCGGTTTCTAAAGTCTCAGAAACCAGGTCGAGAACCCAGCTCGAAGAGGAGCATGGCACGAAGAGGAGCATCGCCAGCTCTCAGGAGTCGAGACTAGTCAGGACGTTGGAAATTGAGGTCCCGTTCGCTTCGACTCATCAGTCGCGTCTACGTTTTCTGCGATAGCTGCAACGAAGACGGGAGATCGATGTCGCCTGAATGTCGAAAATGTCGCCATTTCCACCGTCGAGCTCAAATTCGAGAAGTTGCATCGAGAAGTAGCCTCATCCTTATGGTATCATTTGGAGACTTATCGAATCGCTTGTCGATGCCCACTTCAGCTGCGCGATCTTATTATTATTTTTTAATTATTCATCGTGCAGATCCCTGCGAGAGAGAAGTGACCAGCTATATAATTATTGGATTGGTTCTGCGAACTCACTGCTTCTTGCGACCAAAGGTTCATCTGGCCGTGATCACGTGCCTAAGTGGTCACATTGCATACCTGATGCCTTTGCCAAGGACAGCAGGTGCAAGTGATGTCGATTCGTTTATACGAGGGCGTGATATTGGGCGTTCCGAATCTGGTCAGAGTGAGAAGCAGATTGCCTTCTGGTTAGAGGCAGATTGCCCGTCTGGTTAGGGGCAGATTGCCCTCGATCTTGGGCTTTCCTTGTGCATGAGGTCAGAGTGCGGTTTCATGATCGAATCGAGACCATCGCTCGTCGACGGCCCCGATGCCCGCCGTCGACGACCCACGTGAGAGCCTCGATGGATTTGCATAGGAAACCCTTGCCAAGGAGACACTCGACGGGTTCTGCGTAGGCTTGGCGACCGTGGGCGAGTTGCGAGGCGGGGAAAAAAAACCTACTGAGAGAGGTGAACGTGCGGCGTCGAAAAAAAATGGACAAACCACTTCTGTGTTGGAATTGTGTCCCATTCTCTGACGGGTTTCGAGCGATCCTTCCGGCAACAATTTCAAGAATCGAGATCTGCTGGCCGAGTCTGGAGGAAATGGGGAGCAGCACTCAAGCCCGAACGTTTCCATCCGACAGCGAAACTGCTGGCAGCGATTTTTTTTTTTTAGCGATTTTTAGTATCTTCGAAAAAACCTACCGATCGACAGTTGCCCGCCGACATCCGGCGAGTAAAGACGACATTCGGCAATCCGGGGGAAATCCAAATGAGGTTGCCATCGATAAACTCACAGAATCCGTGCCCGCTCGGCCCAAAATTCATCTTTGCCATACTTAAGACAAACATAAAATCAAGTATGCTTCGATGAAGGAAAAACTCCATTTCCAAAGATGGTCTTTTGATTCTGTCAAGACGAAAATATATCCTATGGGTCGACTCCATTAAAATATGGGTAAAAATACTCCCGAATTTCATCAGAATATCGAGAA
Organism: Darwinula stevensoni; assembly: GCA_905338385.1. NCBI lineage: Eukaryota > Metazoa > Arthropoda > Ostracoda > Podocopida > Darwinulidae > Darwinula > Darwinula stevensoni. The sequence goes on from CAJPEV010000133.1 coordinate 102,216, forward strand.
TCCTTACACGTGGCGGGCGATCGCTGCGAATGCCGCAGCGATCTTGTCGCGGTCGGAGATTCGGATCGCTTTCGATTCTGTCTCGGGGGGATCCAGTCGGAAAAGCTCCGATTGGGGAGTGTCTCGAAATGGGATTAAGGCACGAATGCCGAAACCTTTGGTTAAGGGTCCTTTGAGAATGCATGGACTCCTTTAGAGGGCGGGGGGGAAGAGCTCTTTGGCTTAAAACTCTTTTTTCTCCTCTCTTACATGAAGTTTGTGCAATCGGACCTCGATTTCCGACGGAAATAAGAGAAAAGGGAATTTACACTTAAGCGACAAAACTGGGATTTTCGCAAGGATTTTGGTCCCCGACAATCGGTTCCCTGGTTTCACGGGAGCCGACGCTGTTCCGAGCCGACGTTGCATTGTACTCGAAATGCGAGGAAAAGACAAATCGGGTGAAATTCGAAAAAAAAATCAATATCTGATTGGCAGGTCGAAATTTCTCTTTTTCCCGATCGGCTTCTGCTTTTTCCGCACTCGTAACTAAAATCACGGCTCTTCCCACGGTTCCCGCGTATAAAGTACGAAAAAAAAGAAAAGAGAAGAGAATGAGTCGAAGAAAGCGCGAAAATTTTCGTGGATAAAAAGGGATTTTCCCACACCTGAAAGCGAACGAGGAGGAAAGGAACGAGAAAGATCTTGTTCTTTGCTTGAGGTCTTGGGAGAAATTTCCCTTTCTCGGAGATTTTTCATCCAGGTACTTAGGGACTTCTCCGAGGGAAAGGGCGTCTTTCGTCGTTTCCACTCGGTGCCTGCCATTTTTTCGGGCACTTTCCTGGATGAGTTCCGCCAAGTTGAGCTCGCGAGAGACCCGCGATCTCCGCGAACGTCGCGAGTTTTGTGGTTCCTGCGGGCTCAAAGCGGCGGATTTTTGCGCTCTGCCTCGGTCGAGAATTTGATCAGATCAAAAGGTCCAAAGGTTGCATAATACGAGTTTTGTGTACAGTTTTAGAATCACGGGAATGAAAATTTTGGACAAGTGGAAGACCTCGAGATTCATCTGAGAATTGTGTCCATCCACGAAAATAAAATAAATGGCGCTGGTATGGCCTTTCTCCTTTCCTCGTCTTAAGAAGTGACTTTCCAATCCCGATTGAAAGATTTCCTCGTTCGTCCATCCATTGTCTGCTAAGCCAACCTCGAATTCCTCCCGCCTTTTATAGCACGAAGCAATCGATGCAGGACATTACGGTTTTCTGCCCCACCGGTCATTTAGATGCGTTCGTAGCCAGAACCTCTTAGCCAGAACCTCGTAACCAGAACCTCGCAACCAGAACTTCGTAACCAGAACCTCGCCTCGTCCGAAATGATGACTCGATTGCTAGTCCAGAAGCTTGAGAACTTGGATGTGCGTCCTCCATCTCCTCGAACCGTGCGAGGATGTCATCCTCCACCGCTTTAACCCAATCTGCAGGTTCTCTACTACGGAAATGTTAGCATGGCGGGAAAGGAGGAAATGCAGGGAGTCTTTCTTCATGAATCCCCCTGGAAACTTACCCGTTTAAATGATGACGATTCTGCAGAGCCGGAACCGACTCGTGGACGGCATCAATAATTTCTCGCATCTGAACTGCGCCCCAAATTTTCTCATTTTTTCCCGTTTCCAGCCGATGAATTCAGCATACTTCCGACTCAGAAGAAAAAAATTCAATAAAATGGGGACGGTCTTGTCGGCTGCACTCATTTCAGGGCATCTTCTACGTCGCTCGAAGCTGTTGGAGGCGCTGGCTCGTGAAGAATGGCCACTTCTATGATCATTTATGGTTGTTTCGTGGCACTTGATACATTTTGGAGGCCCCGTTGCAATCCCATCCGGTCAGACTTTATGGTTTTCATTGCCGCCTCTAGGTCTTCCCGCGAATATTTCTTCCTCTTCTTTCTCTTCTTGCTGATTGTTGGCGCTTTCTTTCGACCTTTCGCTTTGGCTTTCCTTAACCATTAGATTTTCTCACTTCTTTGTCGATAACAATATCACAATCTATGGCATGGGAAACCACGTGTTGGAAGTCGAACGTGACCTGCGCGACAAGAGATTAAGCAACAAGAGCGCGAAATTAAAAACCCATTTTAAAAAAGCGTGGGCCTCCCCACCCTCATCCACGGTCCCGAACCGTGCGTAGCGTTTCCGCATTCGGATCGAGAGATCCCGATCCGATCGGCGGAGACCCGTCATGCCACCCGAGAGACCGAGCCTCCCCGATCTTGAATGACCGGTCGGTAAGCCTCGTGGGAGGTCGACCGCGTCGCGAATCTTTGCCACGAGAGGCTCTGTATGCAGAGCGCGAGTCCGTTGTGAGGGATCGCGAAGACGATTTCCAATGCATGTGCATGCTTATAAAAACCCTCGCAGTAAAACACGAAGAGAATATCGAAGATGTTACAGCAATAAGTTGTCACGTCAACGTCTGCACTGCTAATATCAATAGTTGAATGGATGTGAGCGTGAATCGCCTCTTATTCGGTCCTTGAACTGTCAGAGGACCGAACGGACGACTAATCTACGGTACCGTGTTCCTAAAATATATTCATAGCAAATGCTAGACGCATATCCAGAATCCGGACTTTCGCCGTAGTATCGAGCGAGGATATATTTACCCGGTTTTGAGACGAAGGGACGGCGATCGCATTCGCGTCACAGTGCACACAGCATTTTCCATTAAGCTAAATCGGGTTTTGATTGGGGTTCTCGCAGGTGAATGATGTGGGGAATCCTGCATCACAGGGGAAGTGATGTGGGGAATCCTGCATCACAGGGGGAAGTGATGTGGGGAATCCTGCATCACAGGGGGAAGTGATGTGGGAAATTCGTTGGGGAATTCCGTGTTTTGCCATAGTTGATGCCGGGTGAGACGAAGCGTGCTTACTTCGACTCGGGTCGATAACGTGAGGACGAATTCCATCTCGTCGGCGCAGACTTTCGAGAAAGTTGAAATGTCCAAATTATTCTGGTCCAGTTATTTTTGCATCGAATAATAAAAGTAATAAAAAAAAAGCAGTTTGACCGAGGAAGCACCTCAAGTCGTTAGAAGAGGTCCGACGAAGTCAATTGTGGATTTGAGTCGCTTTTGATGCTGCTCTGAAATCCGGGAGTAACCCTTATGCGATTATCGCGATTCAGCCTCCGCATCTCTCCCTCGAGCGCATCTCATCCCAGAGGAATCCGAAGGAATCCGGAGGGAGAGACCGCCGAGCGAAGAGAAAAAACGTCAGCGTCTCTTCGCAATCAAGTCGGTACTGCGAGACTGCGAAGATTGCCGAGGGCCGGCCTAACCCCTCCGGGATGGCGGGCTGACCTCCTTCTGGGACCAAGTGGAGAGCGACCTTCCTCCACTTCCCTCATTCGGTGTTTAGGGCTCCTCGCGTGAAGGTCCGTTTTTTTTCTCCCTCGTCCAAACTTGAAACGGTTTCCCTCGACTGAATTTTCTCGTTTTTTGTCGTTGCCTTTTGCGGGCTCGCCACACCCGCGTCTCCAAAAAAGTCTCACGCGAGTTCGACCGAGACAACCGGCTAATCAATTGTCGACGTGGAGTTTTGCACAAAGAGAATATAATCCTGAATCTGTTCGTGAAGAAAATATGTTCGAAGATATCGTTCAGTGCCTTCGACATTTTCTACCTTTTTCTGCCGAAATGAAGTTGGAAGTTTTGTCTATTCGATGAATGATCCCATCCGGCACATCAGCTGTCGACACCATAGTGTTTCGACCACTCTTTCATTCGACGAGATGGAATTCATCATGTTGGATACGGACACTGCCAAAACGTGCCTAAATGGATGAAGCAATAATGGAAGAAGCAATAATGGAAGAAGCAATAATGGATGCCACCTTCGGTTTCACTTCAGAAAGAGGAAATGCCTTCGTATTTTGGCGCCATTTTGGACGCAAGGGATCGACCCTTCTGAGCTTTGGGAGTCGTTGCATTTCGGCCGGCCTGGGTCGAGGCCCGATGAAATCCAATCGCGGTTTTAATCTGTGGGAGATACTTGCAAAGAAAAGACGTTCTTGGAAATTTTTCCTCGGCGGAAGGAAAAGAGGGAGGGAAAAGATTCCTGCTGGAGGGAAAAGAGAACTTTGTAGGCAAGGTCGAGCCGAATGGGATTCGAGTCGGATCGTGTCTAAGTGGGTTAAACCGGTTTCATTTCATTCATTCTTTGATTTATTTTTCTATTCGGAGCCTTACGACTGCAATCGGAATCTCTTCTGCATCCGGGAAACGACTCGAACCGTCTGGGGAAAATAATCACTCAAACGAAAAAGTCCCTAAATTCGCTCCTTTGCTCTCTCTTAACCCTTTCAGACCTGAATTAAGGCCGCTATCGGAATAATATTCTTTTTTTTTGCATTTTTGAGCTCTTTCGTGATTGTAATTGAAATTGTCATGCTTTATTTGTAGTTTTTATATTTTGTATACATTTACCATATCATACCATATATTATACATTTAATTAAATAACTGAAGATTACAAAACTAATGTGTTAAAGAAGGCCTCTGATGGAACTGGGCCATGCATAATTGCGCTCATTGTAGCGTAACATAGAGCGCAAAGTCACGAGAATCCTAAGAAATTGCCATAGACACAATGTAAATGCAATGTCCATTGGAATGGACGCCAGGTCTGAAAGGGTTTAATGGCCAAATTTAGCGACGGACCGTCACACGTGAAGCCGATGGTTCTGTTGCCTGTCACACGTGAGGTCTTTATGTTTCACGTTGATTCACGCGTTTTTTAACTTCCGATCGAAAGGCACTCTTGGTGAAAGGCATATTTGCACCGAGATCGGATCTGTCGTTTTTGCTCTGGGTCGATCGGCATACTCGTGAATCGAATGTAAGTACTTGTAAGTACCACCCACCACCCCCCTCCCCCATAAAAAAAAATGCTCATGGGTGCTTGAAATATATCCTGGGAAGAAACGAGCCCACAGACGCATGACGTCTCCGCGGTCAGTTCCGGCCGAGGACGATTTTTCGCTTTTTCGATATCGACCGAAGCTTTTTGGAACGCCCTGTATTTTAAGACCCCGTGAAAGGCACTCACCCGAAACGAGACAAATCCATCAGTACTTCATCGATCTTTCTCAGATTTCAAGGAGGGAAAGATTCCCGATTCATCCCATCAGGTCTTAGAAAGTCCTGAACGGTACTGTTAAACTGAGAGATGGATGATGAGAGGATGAGCTTCAGGATGAGCATCAGGATGAGCATCAGGGTGAGCATCAGGGTGAGCATCAGGGTGAGGGTGGGTGCGAGAAGTCAGAGATTCACTTTGATCCCATGATCGTGGATAAAAACGATCGCTCGAGAATTGAGACGTTTCCGCGATTGGAGATATTCTAGTAGCTGCACACCGACGGCTTCCCGGAAATGCACGTCCGACCGACTGACGAGAGGTCGACGAGACGAGATTGGAAAATGGATCCCATAAAAATGGGGCGGTGGGTCTTCCTATTCCACGAAAGAAAGAGAAAAGAGAGAAGAGAGAGGAGAGAGAGAGAGAAGGGAAAAAGATGGCTATATAGATATCCAATAATCTTGCCTGTCACTCCGGCTTCATCTCCCAAGCCATATAATCGATGGGAATATATCCGATGAAACCTTCCCCGGGCTTCGTCCATACGTCTTCGGAGCCGGGGCGGGGCGGGGATTCCTGAAACCCTTCGTGGACGAAAACATTCCCAACAAATATCCCGCCGATCAATCTGCAATCGTCCGGTTTCTCTCTCGTGGGGACTCCGAAGAATTATCATGAGAATTCGCGGGGGAATATAAACGATATGGTATTGGAGATTATTCTTCTGCACCTCCCATTATTCCGCTGCACCTCCCATTATTCCGCTGCACCTCCCATTATTCCACTGCACCTCCCATTATTCCACTGCACCTCCCATTATTCCGTTGCACCTCGTATTATTCTCCAGCACCTTGTATTATTTCTCTGCACCTCCCATTATTCCTCGGTATCTCCCATAATTCCTCGGCATCTCCCATTATTCCTCGGCACCTCCCTCGAGGGGATTAAACATGGAGATCGTGCCTGGCTTTTAAGTGCATTGGAAACCATTACCTCGCGACAGGGGGCATCCATCGCACAAGAGTGAATCTCCCCCATTGAATAGGTAAATAAATGCAAGAGGGGGGCAGGGGGCGGGGGGGCAGGGACTTAATGGAGATTGCGGGGGGACTTGAATCCCCCAGATTACGCGTTTTCCCCCTCATACACCTTTCCCCATCGCCAAGAACGAAAAAAAAAAGTATTTAATGGGAGTTTCCCCTCGTTTCAGGTCATTTAGAAGCAGATCGTTCCTCCCCCCCCCCCCACCGGCCCCCCCTCCCCCAGTCTTCTCAGACGATGTAAATGGTGCAAATTTGCACGTCTGTCGGCACGCGAGTGAGAAGTTCTCCTTCCCTCCGGGACCATTCCGATTCAATAATGCAGAAGCTTTTCGGTGACTTTTCCCCTTTTTTTTTTTCCTTTTTCTCCCTTTTCCCTCTTTTCTCTCATTTCTCCCCGGGGCGCAGGATGATCTCCTTCATTATTTACGCTCTATTCCTCCCCTCCCGTCGTGTATCTTCGTCAGAAGATCCGGAACTTCGTAATGAGGGCACGGAACGAAGACACAAGGCGCGGAACGAAGATCGAGACCCTTTCCCGCCATTCTGCAAATTGCACCGCTCGCAAAAATGTCTGGATTTACGGCACGTCCGAGGACAAAGAACGGCCGGAGATTGCAATCAGCGCGCGTTCGTCATGAATGTGCAAATAAGTCTCTCGAGCATAAATATCCAGCATCATCTCTTCGGGTTTCATTAGGCAGAAAATTGCACGGGAATGCTTTCCCCCCTTTGCTCTTAATTGCATTCTCCTGTCTCTCGAAAACCGGGATTCGTCTCCCTCTTCTTTTTTCATTCCTCTTCTTTTTTTTAATTCGTCTCCCTCTCTTCTCGTAGATATTGTCCTCTGAAAAAAAAAGTCATTTGAGAAGAAAGTTTTTGAGCTATAAAAAAATACAGGTCGCGAAACTTGAACAGGGTCGAAAGTTTGCTTCCCCTTGCATAAGTAGGCCATCTTATACAACCCCATATTGGGCTCATATGGAAATAGAGACGGCACAAAAATTAATTAGGAGACAGAGGAACGCACCACCTCAGCCATGGCTCCGGCGGAACAGCTGAATCCCCAGCGATATCACGATAATCATCGGGTATGTCGATATCACGATATTCACTGGGTAGTGCGAGTGTTGCGAATGCCAGTACTCTCAAGACATTTTTCACTTCCATCCTGCCTGTGGTTTCGTAATGAAGCTTCCTCGTTCGCGTCGAGTCAGACTCGTTCATTATAAACCTGCTTTGTACCGAACATTTCGAGTGTCCCGAGCCTTTCCTTTGCCTGGGTCAAAGGTGAAGTTGGGTCGGATGTTGGGAATCCCAGCACAACTAAGTATCTCTGTCGTTTGCGACGGACTCGAAAACGAATGCAACGACCTGATGACATGATACCTAGAGTGGAAGAGAAGAACGAAATGTGCAAAAACTTTTAAAAGTTCAAAACTTTGCAAAATCACAAGATTTCGCGGGATATTCTGAGTGCGCCTAGAGAAGACAGCCACTGCGAGAAAACGACAGCAAATAGAGCTATTTCAAGCACATGTTAACGTTATTAGTTCCACCATCTGAGAATACTGAGAATCTAAGACTACCCATGCCTAGTGAACTGTTAGGGGAAGCAGGAGGTTCACGATTGCAAAGTGCCGAGATTGCCCCCACTGCCCCCACTGCCGACATTCGCAGCACTTACCCTATTTCGATATTCACCGGGTCGTTTTCGAGTGCCTGAGAGAGAGAGAGAGAGCTTCCTCTTCTGGATAATTCCGTGGGAAAAATGGAAGGAAAACAAAGGGGAGAAATGAGAAACATGACCCTTGAGAGTCCTAGGGACTCATCTCGGCGTTCATGAGGGCCTCCTGTCTCAGCGTCACGAGGGCCTCATGTCACGAGGGCCTCCATCTCTTTCCTCCGGTGCGTTCCTCGTCGGGGTTTCCTCAAGCTGCAGAGGAAAGTTGCTCCTAGAAAATGACCAAAAATCCGAAAGCGAGTGGAAAATCTCGGAAAATGTAGGGAAAAAGGTGGATAGTTGTATTTACCACTTAAAACGTCAGATCCTCAAATATTTGATAAATTATCTGCTGTTGCTGACGGTTTCGTCATGGATTCGAGCGCGAGGGGAAACGCGTCGGCGAAATTCTCGCAGTCTGGATCGAAAAGGAAATTTGAGGAGCTGAGACGACCCAAAAGACATTATGCGCGAGAGATTCTCGATGGAGGGGGAGGGTGGGGGGAAGGTGGGGGGAAGGAGGGAGGGGTGGGAGGTCGGACTGCGGAGATGGCATCTCCGATTTTATTTTGAAATATCCGAGAATCCAATCTAATCCACTTGCTCCCTTCCGGGGGATAAGAGAGAAAGAGAAAAAAAAAAGGCGGAAGGGGGAGGAGTGGGAATGCAACAGCTGGTCAGGCACTGCAACGAATTGCACTCCCTCTAGCAGAGAGAGAAAAAAAGGAATTAAGGGAAGAGGGAAAGAGAGGAAAAAAGATTTTGGTCTCGTGATGAGCATCGCGACCCGGAGCCTCATTAATCTCTTTCTGACCGGTTTGCATGAGTTCAACGCGTTACCTCGCTCTTTTCGCTTTGGCCTTTGTCTTTTTTTCCTGATGCGAATTCCCGGGAACGGGTTGGATTTCGCGGCGGGAATCGCCAGATGATTTTCGCGACGATTCTTGGACGAGTTCGGTCGAAATCCGGTCTCTCCTCGCTCTCGAGTTTCCTTCGCCTCGGAATGCTTTAGAATCGGTGGGGGGGGGAGATGGGGGAGATGGGGGGGGGGGAGAGATCCAGTGACCTCGTGGAGATCTCCCTCATTCCGGCGACTTCCGTCGTCGAAGGATGATCGGCTCGTGGAGTTCGCTTACAGGAATGGAACGAAATGAAAAGATGCGAGTTTTTTGGTCTCTGCAGCGTTTTATGCCGTTCCGAGCCCGCTGCGAGTCTCTAAAGCAATCAGTTCGCTAGGTGCAATTATTTAGCAATCCCTTGGGGGAAAAAATTGTCTGTTATCTTATGATGAGGTGAACGCTGTCAGCGGAGACTTGGCAAGCTGTTGGCATGAGTTTACCTTCGAATCAGCTTAGAGTGATGTGTAAAGCCGTTTTAACATAGATTAACAGCAAAGGTTCGCCAATTTGCATGTTTGGAGTGCATTCGCTCCAAGTCGGTGCACATTAACCCCCGAGACGTAATTGACAGGTAGTTGCAAATTTTGTCCATTTATCTCATTTAGATAAGCGGGGGCGAGAGTACACAGGGGGGAATTTTCTGCTGTTCCCCATGAAAATTGGAATCATTATTGTCCGGGAAAATTTGTGCCACGAGTACTCGTACTTACGAAGAGGTTTTACCATGATGGTGTATTAGAAAATCAAACAAATCAGTAAAAGCATGAGAAAAAGCTGCTCGCAGAGGGAGGATATTTTACCACACGACAAGGGCCGAAGCATTGTTTTCGGATGAATTCCGTTTGCCAAAAATCGGTCCTGGAGACAGTCTATCCTCACTTCCAAGACCCTTTCCCCCCCTTATTATGATAAATGTGCAGCATGTCCAGCCGCGACTCGACGAGCGACCCCGGCTTTCGCGCCTCTAGCGAGATGGCTTGACATGTCCCTCCGAGACTGGGCTTCCTTCCGTCCCTTCCCGCTTCCATCAGCTGCGAGTGATTCTCAGTGCCCGCCTTCACGGGGTGGACGAGTGAAACTGCGGTTCGGGCAGACGTGGTTATCGGGCTTGAGAATCACGCGTGGGTACTGTCGCTCCAACCGGGTGTGGGTCAAATATTAAAACCACATCTTGGGATTTGTAAATCGGGCGAAAGTGGAAATAATCTTCCAGTCTGCGGTGGCGTCTATTCCCTTTTCTTCAACTCCTTTCGGTGTTAAAAGAAAAAAAGGCTCGCAATGCCGGAAGGTCTCTTCCTTTCTGAGAGCATTTGGAGGAATGAAATGTGGCGTGCTCCCTGCCTTTTGAATACAGATTCGCTCCAGAAAATGTGAAGATCCTTCTCTCCAGAGTTGTGGAGGAAGTAGGCTTTCACTTTTAGCAAATGTGAATTACATCCTCTATCGAAAAGTGATCAGGAGAGGGGGGGAGGCGGATTCCGGAAAAGATACCATAACCGGAAGAAATGGACTCGTAGAACGAGGAATGTGCCCTTTCAGTTCTTAGCGATATGCAGTTTCGCGCAGGCGAGCGGAATTGGATTCCTTGATGATAAGGCCACCATCACCATGGTTGCCCTATATTGAATTTCAATTATGTCGATAATTTTCCTTTAAAACCGTCGCCCGACTCTCCCATTCCCACCGAACGACATCCACGTTTCCCCCATGCCGTCAATGCGATGCAAGATCGAAGCAGCCCATTGGCGAGGGACGAGGCTCGGATTTCGAGGATGGCATGGCCAGAGACATGGTAAATACTGTATACCTAGACTGGACAGGCCAATGGAGAAAGCCAGGCAGCCGCACGCCGATTAGAAGGGTCAGCCGCCATCGCTCATGGCGTCAAATCGACCAATAAACGCATAGCTTTCCAATTCATGACGTCACAGCAGTTAGGCTCAGGGTCTACATGAGGCTGTTCAGCAGGCTATGAAAATTTCGCCACACCTAAGGTTAGACCCCGCAAAAGGGTCAATAGTTATCAAGCCAGATTCATCATTATAAGACCTGATACCCAACCCAGTCAGTGGTCTTTCATAGTATACGAATAGTACACATAGTACACATTGACCATGTGCGCCTCAATGAATCCCATGCCTCATCCTCTCCTTGACGCCATCAGTAATGGCCGCCAGCCCTTCAAATCGGCGTGAAATCTTCGACTGCCATGTCCAGTCTAGGTATATTTACCATGTCTCTGGGCATGGCGCTCTGGGGATGGCCGACCGCAGACGTCGAGATGGTGAGACAAAAGCCTCATAGACCTTAGGTTTAAGGCCTAACGTTTACACGTCCTCGACGAGGTAGTTTCTCTAGACAGACGAACGTTGGTTTGGTTGGTCCGTGGCTCAAGGGCCGAGACCGAGAAAGGTAGGCCTAGAGGTCTTGAGGTAAATCTGTGGGTTGGACATAGGCCTCGTTGGCCCCATCTGATTCCTAATTGACAATTACTCTCGTAATTTTAAGTCATTCATTGGGGATGTGGGGACAGCTCGTCGCAATGCCGTAATGGGGAACGGAATTGAACAAGGGGAAAAGCGGGAGAAAGGGAAAAAGCCTTTCAAAAGGCTTTTCAAATTACCGCGTCCCCTCGCTTATTATCACAAAGGCATTCTGGAATATTCATTCATATGTTACCATGACAACCCTGCATATCTGTATATCCTCAAATCTGTTTTCCCTTGCAGGAAAGGCGAAAAAAAGGGGGATCGCACGCCTAATTTCCTTGGGGTAACCACCGTGTAAACACACGTCATTCCGGCTCCAGCATTAACAGCAACCGTATAGGAAAGAATACGCAGCCCGCATTCGGTCGATTTCATCCCTCTAGTGGAGGGCTCTCGCTGGTGCAATGCGCATGCGCGTTCTCGCTCGACTGCTGCTAGATTTCTCTTTTCATCTTCAAATTACGACAATATGGCAGTTTTGCAGCGTTATTTTCGTTGTCGGATATCAGCATAAGCCCTGCGTCATTTCCGGTCTTGCCAAAATTCTCAATTCACATTGTGAGTCGCACAGGCCCACGAATGAGGAAAGTCTAGTCATTTTCGGCTGTATTTGATGCTTTTGTGACTGTGACGTCACTTTTCTTCTGCTTCTTCCGATTCTATTGACGGGAAAGAGAGATTTTTGAGGAAGTTTCAGCTCTGTCGCTCGGATTCCATTATTTATTAGCACTCCAGAAGCCCTCCAGAAGAGAATGAAATAAGAATGGCTTGGAATAATGGTTTGACTAGGAAACAATGTAAAAAAAAAAGATGCAAAAAGCTTACTTTGTCGTTTGCTCCTCGATACTCCATTTACGATGAGTCTTTGGGTCCTTCTCTTCGTATATCAAAAACACGATTTTGCATCACAATTTTTTTTACATCAGCCGAAGGCTTTCTACACTAAGCGCATCAGCACCACCGAGTGCAAAATCGTGTATCGACTATAGACACACCCGAGGCAGGATTGCCTGAAATCCCACGGACGGGTTAAGTGATTCTGCATGCAAATGACGGCGGCGTTGATAAGACCGCAGATTATATAGGGAATGAACTGGGAAGCCCTTATCACAAAGGAGGCTGGATGGAAGGAGGGAGAGACTGCCTGGCGTCATTTCGAGTCCTGGGAATGCTTATTGATAAACGGAAGAAATTGACACCGCGATTGATAAGAGGTGTGCATGCACGATGGCTTGTATATTCATCCATCGAGATCTCTTATGCATCTGTCTGTCCCCTTCGTTCTCTTCGATATCCCTCGGGAACACCATGCTACGTTTGTATGGAAACATCTTGGGGCCTCTTGATCGTCGATAATACAGCATCATCGGGCGCAATGAGCTATCCTTTTTAATTGACTATCTCGACGCTCTCTCAAGACAGAAACGGAAATTGGCTTCCGTGGATTGGTATCGATCGCATCGAGGGTCCTAACTACGTTCCATTCCTCGATTCATCTCCCGAGCCTCTTTTGGCCTTCTCTCTCGGGTAATTACAAGCCTTAATTTGGTGGAGTGGCTTGAAATAAGACTATTTTTCGTGCTCTGCCCGACGTCACGGCTAACCACCTTAATGGTAGAAATATCTCCCTGTGGTTGGTGCAAACGAGAAAGTTTCCCTTCACAGGTAGCGAGCTTGCGATTTGAGCGTATTCGCTGGAATGTACTTCGAAGCCGCCTTCTCATTAGCTGAGAGCATAGTTTCCAATCAACACGGGACCATATGCGCTGTTTTTCTCTACTTCATTTGCAAAAAAAACTGTCTCTAGAAGCACATGCGGCCCACCTGTGACTCATGGGGAGATTCCTAGGGTTGATTTGAAACTGTGCATGTCAGGGAATTTAAGATGGAATCACACGTGTAAGACGTGTGGGGGATTGAAGTCATCCAATTAGATATGTGTGACGGTCTGGGGAAAACCTGTGAACACTTGATCGCTGGAGAAGCAACGTTCTAATGGCACTCCATGCAAAATTGTTGCAATGGTTGTCTCAATGTAGGAGTAGGTCCTCTGGGATGCATTCCACTTTCCCTTTATAGCTCGATGAATCCGGTCCATTGGCAGATCCGGCAGATCCGGCAATTCATACCAACTGGCGCTAATAAATTTCATAACGTTAGTTCTGTTACGCTAGGAATGTAGTTTCTCCCCTCGCACCCTCGCCAAAATGTTCATGAATTTGGGGAGCTTAAATACAGGACCGTAAGCGAGGCGAGGCGTTGGCCGGCAATGATAAGGGAAGCGGAGGTCTCCCATATGGCCCCGATCCGCATAATGGCGGAAGGGAACGGAGGGGAATGGGAATTCCATATTCGATGAGGGAGAAAGGACCATTAGACCTTATCCTTTTCTTCCTTCCTTCCTTGCCCATTACACGAGGGCCCCTGATGCAAGTCAAACGAACTTCGTTTCATCCCCCGATATTGCATCTCGTCGAAGCATGAAAGGAGAAACACACAGTGTCAGGGTACCTCGATTCTCTGCATCACTGCATCCACATCTCCCATGTTATGCCTTCCCGTGTGGGCGATCGCATATGCCTTCTCTTCTGACTGAAATAAAATACCACCGAAACGAGCTTGTGAATTTGGGGCAGGGGAGACGGAAGGGAGGGAGTTCGCTTCCGCTTCAGATTGGGTTCAGACCGTGGAACCATCGAAACTTCGGGACATTTGAACCAATTTTATGATAGAGCTCAGGGCCGAGATGTGAAGTTTTCCATCACTTCTCGGAATTATAGAGAAAAAATCGTCTGCGTTGGTCACTGGGAATTCGGGACGAAGAGCAGCGCAATCCAGTGGCCACTGTTGTTGTTGTCCCTATTCACCCTGGTTAAACTCTTTCACTGTGGAACTTTCAAAACCCTAATATCCCCTTGGGTGCAAAAATGCGACTAGGGTCGGACTGGCGACCTAGGGGTCCCACGGGAAATTGCTGACAAAGGGCCCCTGTACCCCCCCCCTCCCCCCCATAATGCAGACTAAGGGCCCCCCGCACCGAGTACGGGAGCCCTTTGGTCAGGGGGCCCCCAGGGAAATTTCCCGGTATCCCGGTGGGCCAGTCCGACCCTGAATGCGACAACCGCAGAAAAAAAAATTAAAACTAGAACCAAAGCCGAATAGTCCCTCCAATAAATGGTTAAAAGAACAAAAGAGGCATTGGAGAATTACCCATCCTCCAAATGGTGAAATGAAGCAATGGAACAAACGTATAATACCTACAGGTGATTTTAATGTTCGTGCAGTTGTGAGCACCGTTTCAGCACTTGTGGCATGTTACCTTCTCGCGAAGGCGGTAGGTGATGACGTTGGATGGTGGCGCAGCATCACGACCCAGAAGGAAACTGAACCAGCAGATCCCGTTTGCTTAAGAAAATAATAGTTTCCGTCAGTTCAATAGCAAACTGCCTCGAAACTCTGCCTGCCTGATAATATCCAATCCAATATCCAATGATTGAGCGACCATTGCCTACATTTAGCCGGAAAGACGAAATCAAATTTGGTTGATGAGATGAGAGAAGTGATGGGATGTGAGAGCGCCTCTCCCCAAAAGATTTCCTCTTTCGAGGTCATGTCAGCTCTAATTCTCTGACTAGAATTGGTCTGTGCAGCAGGAAATCGAGATGAAGCATCCACCTGATCGTAGCCCGAGCGTATTCCTGAAAGAGCGCGTAAAAGGACCACCTTTTTGGAGGTACGGTCGCATTCGTGAGGTAATGGGATATACCGAATACGTATATTGGGCTCAATCCATTCCTATCCCAAAGATCTCCTCAAGCTCCACGAAGTAATAGATCGTGCACGAAAGCTATGTTGGAAACTCCCTGCTCCTCCACGGGCCAGAGGCTGCCGAGGCTCGCAGAAGCACGATGGCGCCGAAATTATAGACCTCCCTCGAGCCATCCGTCGCATAATTTGCATTGAGTCGCCTGGTCCCCTATAGAGTTTTGGTTCCCACAATCCGGCAAAGGTCGCACGGAAATTCACTGCTCTTGGTGCGCATGTGTTTCAAGTCAAGCCCTTCTTTGCAGAGAAGTGGATCGCGTCCGTAAGGAAACTCAACCTGTAGATGTATCGCTTGTACATTTGTTTCGATGTCTCTGCAATTCCATAACAAGAAAGCGTTGTGTCAAATTCAATAGGAGTAGGTTGAGTAAAAAATAAAAGTAAAAAAGCTTCAGGCTGCTCTCCCTTTTTTAAAGTACATATTTGTTTGTTTTAATAGCACAAATGAGCAAACGATGGATGAAAATGCTTATGGAGATTGCTTATGAATGGAGAAAGAATCTCCATCTTGTATAATTCAACATTCGATTTTTGTCAAGAAAGGAAACTTGCCTTTCGGTTTGCGATCCCTGAAACCATTCTGCAGTGATACCTCTTCTTAACTCTTCTCAACAACGAGGGACAAAATTTCATCATAGATGATACGGGAGAAACCAGCCGTAACTACACAGAGAGAAATGACACGATATAGTGTGTCATTTGACGCACGTATATGTGTCATGAGAGAATTTTTTGTATCGATTGTGATAAAATGTGTCAGAAACGTTGACACATTTCAACGCGTCTACAGATGCAGTAAGATGTGTCAAATAACACACAGGAGGAGAGAATATCCCAACGGACACGCGCAATTGTGTCCCATGACACACTACAGTGTGTGTCCATTGCTACGTTTGGATTATGGCCTGGCGACACGGAATGACGTGTCATGAGGATGGGCACATTTAAATGTGTCTACTGATGCAGTAAGATGTGCCAAATGACATGTTTCAGTCGGTCAAAACTCATGGCACATTATTCCGTGTCACCCAGACGATCCTGGACCCACTTTTGTGCGTCATTTGACACACTGATTTCTTTCTGTGTAGAGTTCATGGACTCGAGCAATTACTTACCACAAGTTCACTCTCTGGGGTATGAGGCGGGGAGACACAGGAACGGATAAGAATGTTTGCCATCACCTGCTTCTCCCTGCAGCGAAAGCTGCTGAAATAAGCTTCATCTTCAAAAGAGAAAGGAGAGAAATCCTCTAGGAACAGCCATCGTCTTCTCGGAATCCTCTTAGCTGCCTCCTAGAAACTCGAGGAGCACATGCACCACTGCCTAAAAATCCACTCCAAAAATCGGAAGCGCTTTCGCTAATCGCACTTCGGCTTTCCTCACGCCTCTGCACTCATTTCATTCTGTGACCTGATCAACCTTGAAGATCAAAAGGCTTTTCTTCTGGTAAAAATGCGCAACCCTGGTCTTATTCATCAGGTGACTGGATTGGAGGAAGCTATTTCCCAATAAACTTCTACCAAATAAGCATGAATTTCCTCGGCATCCTTGCCACAATATGAGGACACGAAAGCGAACTTTGAATAATAAAAAAGCATCATGTATGGTATGATTGAAGGCCATGATGTTCAGTAGCAGCTGGTGCATCGGGAGTTGGGAGGGCAATTTTTCCTTTTGGCGATTTTCGGCTATTATCAACTGCGAAAGAATTTCATCGGTTTTAGGTCAAATGACAATGGTTTTCCTTTTTCCTTTTCCGAATAGGAAACATTTAATGGATATTGTGTGAAATATTTTGAAGAGGCCTGACCTCTCCTTCCGACAAGTCGTCACTGCTACCAGAGTGAGCAACTCAAAGGCTCTTTCAAAGGAGAATAGGTCGAAACTTCCTTAAGGCGAAATAAAAGGGGCTATAAGGTGAAGAGATCTCTTTCTCCGTATAAGTCCTTGGATTTTTAAAGGACCGTGAACTGAAGCATTCGACAGAAGATAGGAGAAAGAGAGAAAAATTTACACCAAGCAGTGCTAATCAGGAACACCATAGATGAAAAAAAGGCTCGTCGACCAACCCTCCCAAGCGCTCGATGTTGGCTCACTCATGGACCACCTCGCCGGCCTGCCTCCCTAGAGGCCTCTTCCCCCTCGTAGGAAGAGGCTCTCTCGCTTTCGTGGCACATTTCCTTATAAGAACAGACGGCGATGGGCTGAGTCTATATGATATCTGGAGCCATCAAGAAGAAAGGAGAGGAGGTGTTGGATGATGATAATGTTTCAAGTGAAGAAACCCAGGGAATCCCCTGGGTCCCACCAGCGTCCTGATGAGGTCTTAAGTTCCAATTTCTGCTGCCAGATATCCCCTTAATCCTAGGGCCTTATTGAAAATGCCTCTGTTTTTCCTCACCCTTTCCTCTTCTTCGTGCCCATGGGGACCTGCCAGACGAGATCAAGTCGTCTCTTTCTTCATCCGTCTCGTGATATTATTTGGAATGATGGAGAGAGGAAACTGGCAGTACCTTCCAAGTACTGAATGCCATGAAAGTCTGTTTGATGCTTACTTTTCGAGTCGTTTGGGAAAAACAGAGGAAGTGCAAGATCCTCATTTCATGCCCCCGCTTCCTCTCATTCGATGCGAATCCTCTCAATCACTTTCCATTCAGATTAGAAGGCCGAAGCAGATTGTCTTGACGCCATGGAACTCGCTCCCAGCTGATAAAGGCCGCTTTAGCCCTCATTCCACTTCACGGATCAGTTGCTTGATCCCAGATTTATTTGGTCAAGATACGGATTCCCTTCTCATTGGACGAGGAATAAGTTGTCATAATATCGATTTACGATCATGATGGATTCTCCGAAGATTTCGCCCCCTTACAATGGGCGGATTGCCAGTTAATGGAGTTGAACCAGACGTTTTAAAACTCACAATCGCTTTTCAGACGGTTCTTCGAACGAGCCAGATGGCGATATATAGGCGATAAGCGTAAATGTCGAAAAAGACACTTTGTTGTCGAAGTGGACACCGTCTAATTTTAAATTTGATAATTTATCAGGAATAAATTTAAGGAGGAAGGTGAGCATCGCCTAGGTCTAAACCAATACGCGTACGTGCACGTGGCAACAAGCAAGAACACCAAGAAATCGAATTAAATTGAGGACATTAAGCACAGGAACTCGTAAGACTGCGTGATGACGTCTGTTGAAGTTGAAATTTCGTATGATAGTGCTTCACGGAGAAAAATCGCCAAACTTCCAACGTAGGTTGGTATTAAGTATGCGATAAAATGTAACTCTTTAGGTTTATATTACTCGATTTCATGTATCAACACTTGCGCCATTACTGTGTTCGGTTGTAAATGTGGAAGCGAGAAGTGCTGTCGCCGGAAGCAGTTTCGCTACGTCGACCTGCTTCACCGAGGAGCAAGTCAATCGAGTGAAAGAGGCATTCATCGCAAGGGGAGGGGAGCAAGGGCTTGCGTGCCACCGAGTCATGATGAGTGCTCATCTAAATGACAGCGGTAATGGTGGCAATATTTGTCTTCTGAGCCGACATTAAGCAAATAGGTTAAGTTAGCGGAATTGCTTGACGACTTCTGGCACACCTGAACGATGCCGCAAATGCGAACCGAAACGAGTGAGAATGGGAATTCAACTGCAATGAACGGACTGTTTCATCTGGGAAGTTTCCCTCTCAGCTCTTCATCCGATTTTATTGTGTGCCCTATAGAGAGTTTGCCAAGTCGTCAGGTGGAAATTGTATTGTTCCGTGTCCAGAGCTGAAATTTCGAGACAGATCAGCTTTATTGGAGTCCGCTGCATTAAAAGAAACGATATAACAAGTTTATGGCGTCGCATATAGGATTAGCAGATCCCCAGAGCAATTTTCACCTTCAATTTAAAAATATGACTGAGCTCATAATATGAAAATAGCAGGAAAGTGCCATGGTTTATTCAGGACAATATAATTTTCGCCCGACGAAGTGTCCTCACAAAAGGTCAGCTCAAAATTTATTGATGTTCCTTTTGTTGTTGATGAGAATATTATCTATAGATAATATGGTAAACCGTTTTGCTTACGGTAATATTGCATGAAGAAATTGGTGCTTCCTCTTCGAAAGTTAGAGAAAAATAAAAATGGTGGGCAATATTGTGCTCGGACATGTACGAAATGACTCTGCCATCCTATGAACACTGAAAAATCATATTTGTTTACAGTTACTCTAAATATCACAGCCGCAGTTTCACTGCTGTTATCCGATGAAACTTCGTCGTACACTTCACTGCGAAGTGAGGCTTTGGGAATACTATCTGCTAAAGAACGCCCATGCAGATGTCATTTATTTCGAAAACTCCTTCGTTAAAGTTAGATCTCGTTTCTGAGCCATCCACCTTAGCCTGGAGTGACAACTTCGAATTGGAATGCTTATCGACGGTTTCGACTTGAGCTTTTTAAGCGTGGACTCGGACTCGAGATGTCAGTCTCGGGTTTTCCCTTTGTGTGTTAATGGTGTATACTCCGACGAGGATTTTGACATGTAAAACAGCAGGTCCGGAGGTGCCAGAAATTGGCGTTGGATGAGCTATGCACTTAGAGTATGGGTCAAAAGTATTGCAACACGAGCGGACTAGGTTCATGGTCGATTCTGGAGCAGTACTTGGTCGAAAAATGGTCTGAGGCCATCTTCATGCGTGACAATGCCCCTTGTCTTGCCTCCAAAGCCACCATTGCCTGGTGTCACAAGAACCTGTCGGCATTCTGTGGGAAGGGTCAGCGACCAGGCAACAGCCCTGACCTAAATCCCATTGAAAGTCTCTGGCAGATTCTCAAGGAGGAGATCAAGAAGATGAAACATGCCACAAGCTGCAAGCAGCTCATCCAGGAAGTCAAAAATGCATGGGTAGACTTGAATCCAGGTATCGCAAAAGTGAAGTAAGAAGTCTGCCTCGGCAAATGCAGTTGGTTATCTATATGACGGGAGATTACATTAGTAAATGAATTAGTTTCATCACACTCTTTGGAGGGATATAGTAAGCATTTTTCCAGTGTTGTAATACTCTTCACCCATACTGTATTTTCGCACTCGGACTTAGCATGAAACTAGAAACTCAGGCGAACTCGGATGAACTCAAATGCCTGGACTCCACGTTAAAAAAACTTTTCACGAAAAGACTCGAAGGCGGCCGTTAACCTCACACCCTCGCATATACCAGCAGCCCCTCCCATCAATTTCGCCTGTCATCATTCTTCACCTCGTTTTACCCGGCATGAAAGGTGCGATGAGGTCGATGAAGAAGGACTGGGCGAAGAGGAAGGAATTTGATCCGCGTAACGCAGAAGGCCAGGTGCGAAGGAGAGCCTTAACTCGCTTCCCATGTCACGTGTCATCTCCCTCCTGATGAGGACGGATCGGCATCCATTAATCTCTTTCTCTCTCTCTCTCGTGAGCAACCCCCATTTGGGCACACTTTTCGATACATCATTCCATCGCATCAGGTGCGAGGGACATTCTTCTTCCTCGCCGCGGATGTGGACATTCATTAAATGTCCCCAGACATGGAACGTTTCCATCAGCATCCTATCGTTCCTTTCAGATCGCGTGCAGATGAGAATTTTTCTGCTTTTTTTACTCTCGATTTCCAATTACAAGCATTCAATTTCGTCCCCGGTAATTTGGATTTTGTCCTCACAGGCATGTGAAATCCCATTTCGAGAGCAATTCTATTTCGTACACAACGTTGGGGCGAGGGAAATTTCAAGATTCAATCTCGCCTAGAGAAATTATTCCTCCTGGAAATTTTTTTGCCCCGCCCACATTTTCTCATATTTTTAATTTCGTGTGTGATTTCTGGCAATGCTGAAAAAAAAGGGGGGGGGGGGTTGATGAAGATAATAAAAATCCGATCGGGAGGAAAGCCGGCATGTTGCAGAATTGAATAAATAATATAAATAAATCAACCGGCATGATACCGTTCCGATTCCATCTGGGGTTCATTTGGAATCATTCCAACTCTAATTACGGTCAATTTTTTGCTGGACTCGTTCCATTCCGCACTCATCAATCATCGATTCCACCCAAAAAAAGAGACTGAATATTCGGAAATTCCCATAAAATTAAAGGGACTCTCCCTGGAGCCACTGTGCAAACGGAAGGCCAAACCAAATTAAACGTGGCCCACCTGGAAAGGCCTTTCCAGGTGGGCGACGTCGAATCTGGCCTCACGAAATCCGTCTTATATGTGGACTTGCGAAATCAATTTTATTAATGGGTGGGACGAAGTCCAACTTCCTCATCACGGACGTGTCGGTCGGGAGACGGCAGAAATTATTAAATTTTTAACCTTTCCTGCGGCAGGAAATTCCAAATGCAGGATTTGGAATTCCACTCGTTTTATCGATCGAGGAATTCACTGGAAAAGGGGCGAAAGGGTCCATACGCTGCTTTAGGTGGTTTGTCATGGGATAGGGCGGTCAGCAAGTGACAATTTCAAGATGGCTGCGTCCGTGAATTTTCCTGCATCGCTGAACGATTTTGGTGGGACAATTCCGTTCTTTCGAACACGAGAATGAGGAAAAAGAGGAAGAAAGAGTCATAAATGAGTAATTGAAAATTCGTCTTGAATTTTCCCATTTTTATTACCATCCTTCCAGGAAGAGTTTATTTGAAATCCGCAGATGTAATCATCGGCAGACGATTATTTTTAACCGGGAAAAAGAGAAGAAAGACCGGTTGGAAAAAGGGCCAAACACTTCCTGCCAGCATCAATGTGAAATTAAGAAATGCGTTAAAACCATTTGAAAGTTAAGAAATGCGTTAAAACTCCAAGTTCAAATGGTAAACGGTCTAAAGCACCATTTGACCGAAAACTGAGTTTTTGCTGTTTATATTTTGCACATGAGTCTTTTTTTTCCCAGAAAACTCAATTATCGTCGGCCGGGACCTTTTTTTTTTCCATAATTTTTCCGGAAATTGTTGATTAACAGCGAGTGTCTTCCAACTCCATTACGAGCGGAGAGGCAATCGGTTGAAGAAACACTCCAGTTTATTGCGGGTTCTTCAGACTGATTGAGGTGTCACCGTCAGATGTTTGTCCGCGGCTTCTCCGTTCCTGGACGTGACAGCTCTCTCTCTCTCTCTCTCCTGCTCTCTCTCTCTCTCTCGTCATTTCCTCACGGTGCACGCTTTGAATCCCAGAAAGGCAAAACTGTTTTCTTTGTGCCCTCCGAGAAACAAAGAGAGAGGGATCCGTCCGGAAAATATTTTAGCAAATGAGTCGGGACTTGTGAAAATAAAACACGGAAAAGGGTCCTTACCGTTGAGTATTTATATTGGGTATTTATATGTTGTCGAGTATCACAATATATTTTTTTTTACCATAGTCAGGTGATATCGTTTTATTTGTGCTATCTCTTTGGTGTTCAACCAGGGCTGCCAAATATTCCAATCCCTTTTCCTAACTCAAACTCAGGTTCGAGCACGCGTGCACGAAATTCCATCGGGAAGTACCTTTTCCAGTACTTCTGGCCCTCACCGGGAAAACCATGCTCGAGACTGTTCGAATCCCCTTCGAACATCTGCGGATGGCATGTCGCATCTCGCGAACGAGATTCATTGTTGAGCGTCATCCGTGAATTCTCTCTCTCTCTCTTCCCCCCTTCGGATTGAGAGAAATTGAGAGCTGCGAGGCGTGTTCAATAAGTAAAGCCAATTTCTGTGGATGCAACCAAAATTTATCACTGGGGGAAATCTGTCCCAGAAGCAGGGAATTTAAGTTTCATTTTTCAAAATAATTGACATTAGCATTGACGCATGGATGCCTCCTCCCTCGGTGCATGCCTCCTCTCTCGGTGGATGCCTCCTCTCTCGGTGGATGCCTCCTCTCTCGGTGCATGCCTCCTCTCTCGGTGGATGACTCGTCACCTCCCAATCAAATACGCCGATGTGCGATGTGTGACAGTTTCGAAACTGAAGAATCACAAGAGCGGCGACGTTTACGGACGAACGAAAGGTGCGCGATGTTGCGTGACGACGGATTCCATCTCGGGATATCTGCAATTTTCGGATGGGGCATCGGTTAACTTGTGTCGCGACGGGATAAACGCGTCCATGTTAATGGCACTAACGCTGAAAAATGAAGGTACCTTTCCAACCGCTTTAACCGATTTCGCCAAGCGATAAACCTTGAGCGACATTTTCAGAAATTAGTTTTTCTTCCTGAACGCGCCTCGTGCAATCTCGGCACCTCGCTTGCCAAAAAAACCGATCGAGGCTTTCTCACCCGTTCCCTCTGATGCCTCGACGCCGCCTTCTGGCACGCTTCGATCTTTCCTGCCGTGCCGCTCGGAATGGCATCATTTTTTCCCACCTGGAAGTTTCCCAGACGTGGGTACGATGGCAAATTTCGGCTTATTCTCCTTGCATGCTCAAAAGCTTGAGATCGGAGACCCGTGGAACGAATTTCCCAACAGAGATTTGAGTTGACGAAAAACGAAAAATTTCCCGACGGAAAATTGATTCCCCTCCATTTTCGCCAAAATTTTTTTTTCAAGTTCATCAACGAAGGAATGATTTCACATTCCCTGTTTCTAAATTCCGTCTGTGCAGCAATCAGCAACATCGGCAGCTATTTCTCTTGAGTTCGTCTATATTCATTCTTCGAGAGGAAACGACGGACCTCTTTCAGCACCTGTTTCAGTACCTCTATCTCAGTACCTCCGAATCTCGCGGATTCTTGCTTGTTTTTGTTTTTTTTTTGCCGGACGATTCCGCCTTTGATGCTCGTGAATTTGGTGCGGAACGATGCAATTGAGGGAAATAAACCTTTAAAAAGGTTTTTCGGTTCTCTTGGAATTTGTCTTCATCGGATCGTACGTTCGGGGATTCGCCGGGTTCTCGCGGAACTCTTGCGAACAGACTTGCACTGATGCCGATTCTGCGAGGAAAGTAACGGATGAGGAAAGAAACGGATGAGGAAACAGGACACCGAACCGTTGGGGGGTTTCGCATGTTTTACGCTTGATTTCTCGCCGCGACATCATCTAAAAACGTCCTAATTCGAAGTTAGCTAATTTGGAGCTATTTGGTTCTCTCTAGATGTCAAATCATTGTCAAAAAGTTTCAAGTTCGCAAGTTAAGTTAAATTTGCTTATGTTAAATTTTTTGGGATGCTTTCTACCGTGAATGAGTTTGAAAGCAGTGAAGCTTCCAAGATTTGGCTTATATCAGCAATCGACGTCGCGAAAATTAAAGAGCTACGAAATTACACGGGAAATTACATGAGAAATGCAATTGTCGGTCTCCTTTCCATGTTTTTCAGACCTTTTCTGTCGCTGCAGGGATCCCTCGGCGAGAGATGTCATGCAAGAGGAACAAAGTGAATAAATTGAGTTTGAGGTGGCTCCGCGAAGAGGTGGCAGAAAGAGAGAAAAAGAGAAAAAAAATCGATGGTTTTGCGGGGAAAGCCCAGCTAAAGTAGGCTGAGAGCTTTTTCTTGTCTGAGGAATTCCCCGTTTCAATCTCCCAGGCGGAAGATCGTAGTCGTATGCCCCCGATCTATAACATTATGCCACGGAATACATTATGCGGCAGCAATATAGTTGCCTGCCGACGGTCCACGCTTTAAGGAAGGAAAGAAGCTCGCCGAAACGCTCTGCCATTAAGAAGCTGTCGTGCCGCAGATCCCTCGAATGACCATCATCGGCCGAGAGGCCTCTGAAGCCCGCTTTCCGCGAAATCGCTCGACCGGGCAGGGACTGACCCGACCTCCACGCGGTGGTGGGCCGAAGCGTCAGTCTGAGAGGGGAAGGGAGACGAGATGGAGCGTCTCGGCTCTCTTACCCTTCCGGATGGAGGAACCGTGTTTGTATCGTTCTCTTGCCTGTCCCGGGGGCGAATGTCGAGTGTCGCCTTTCTCTAACAATGCGGTAGATGAAAGCACTCGTTTCTGCATTGCATGACATGGTCTTGTATCTTCTTCGTGCCTCTGCGTGCAGAATGAATTGGAAGCGCCTCGAGAATACGAGGCTTTATAGAGCGACGAGGAGTTCCCTGGAATACTCGGGGTAGAATTCTGCAAGAAAACAGGAAGGACTCAAGAAAGCATCCTCTATAAAGTGGGACTCCATGCGAGACACCCCCGTTTTGGTCCACCGAAGAAGACTGGTCCTAGAGGAAGACTGTCAGTCCGACGGAAACGAGCATGTTTCTTGGTGATTAAAGAGTGAAAGATGGAAGATGGAAGACGTGGATTATTTTGCCCACCAAGATTTTCGCTCCGGAATTCGGAGAGGATCGAGACAGATTCGCAAGCTGTCAAGAAATCAGCAAAGCCTGCTGGGATCTTACTATCATGTTTGCAAAATAGCTTGAATGAAACCCGAAAGCTTGCAAGTTTGAATTTAAAAAAAAGTTGAACCTGTTGACTCGAAGTGCAAATTTCACGGCTCACATCGAGGGAAGAGCCGTCGTAAATAATAGAGTTGCTTTCCTGGACTCGGAGGGACTGCTGTCGAAAAGTGTCGTACAACCCAAATTCTGGTATCTATAGAGGATTCCCCCCCCCCCCCCTTCAAAATTCTTTTTTTTTTCAAGGGGAACGGCACGAGTACGTGCCAAATAGCAAATGACGGGTAATAAGATGCGAGCTGGCACCATGTTTCTCTGATGTCACGCCCATCGCTCGCATTAATTCACAGTTGATGCCTTCTTCTCGCCAGCGAGTGGTGGAGTGCGACACTAGAGAAATCCCGCGTCGGCCAGGGCCTTATGTCATTCGCAATGTGGCACGTACTCGCGATCTGGTCCCGATCGATGTGAATGGATTTATTTCCATGATTTTCCTGCTTCTTCAGAGATTCCTCTCGTCTCGCTTCATCTCGGCGACTGTGAAAAAAATGGAATCTCGATTCTTGAAGGTGACAGACACCGAGGCAACACGATCCGGGGGTTGCTCGGCGATTTCAACAGATGAAATTCTACAAACTCTCATCCAAAAAGCCGAGATCGTATTTTTTTTTTTTGACGGCTCGGTCAAAACGATCATTTGGAGACTTACTCGCCCTTAAGGCCAACGAATTGGCCTTTGTCCTTGTCTTGAAGCCCTTCCGGATGTTTCGCAGACTAATCCATGTGCTTTAAAAAAAATCGATAGAAACAATCCACGTAATTGGATCCTGTTGTAATTACTTTCGATAGCGTCTCGTAGTCTTGGATGAAGTCTCTTCACGTTCCTAATTTCGAGAGGATTTCCAGGGTGGATCTCGCCAACGGACAGGAACATTTTACCAGCTCATTTGCCAGAGAATCTCTCGGCTCCGTTAAGCAGGAACTCGAATATCGGCTTAATTACTTTCTCGAGGTCACTTCGTTATCGAGTATCGGCTACGACGGTTAAGTACCATCTGAAAGTACTTGGCTGAAAGTACCTGTTGTTCAGTCTCTGGCCACTGAGAAAGCACTCGATGGACTCGTCTCGTTTTCAGCGTTTTATCGCTTCACTTTGAAGGAATTGCTCGTCTCAGCCCAGCTCAATCGGCTCAATCTCAGCTCAATCAGCTCAATCGGCCCTTGGGCCGATTCTTCCACGATTGAACGAGTGCTGCAAGTACTTATCGGTACTTCTTCCAAACCAACGGGCCCATCTGGACGAGAGAGGACTGAGAGACTTACTTCGTCTTAATGGTCTTTCTTTCGTGGGTATCAGGTACTGAACTGGTACTGGCAGCACTAAGAAGTACTTCCCTGAAAACAGAGACCTGACCCAAAGGAATGAGGCACCTATCGAGGCACCTGGGACTTGGCCTCATCTCTGTTGCAACTTTACAAGTACTTCTCAAGATCTGATGCGCAGTGTTTTTTTGTAGATATTTTTTGTAAATATGATTTCAAAGTATCCATAATGCCTCAGTGCCAATAAATGATGTTTGATAAGGACAAATAGTGTCCAAGAGATTTGCGGAGAAGAGCCCTGCGTTTCCACTGGAATCTCGGCCTCGCGAGAAAAAAACGAAGGAAAATGCACATTTATCAGCTTCTGATGTTCGCGGAGGAGTCACCTGTATATTGACTCAAGCCAGGTAGTTTGTCTCGTGGGGCGTCGAGTCTTCAAAAGAGTGCGATTGAAAAGGCGCGGCCCAGGCGACTTCGACGTTGCAAATTCGAAATTTCTAAAATAAATTGAGCGACTGGGAGTGAAAGCGTGGAGTTCATGGACGTCATTTCGGAAAAAATGGGATGGAGGAGAAATTCTTTTTCCCCGATTCCCATCCACGCGCGAACGGTGTTTGCTCAGCGCGATTCCGTGGAACACTAAATACGCCACAAATGTTATTATTCTCGAGCGTGAGGTTCGGAAACGGGGAGCGTTTTGCGGCATGTCATCGTTCGAAAATCCCCCAAAATGAACTTTTGCAAGAAAAATGCATTTTTTTATTATAAATATAAGATATGTAACATATACGAGGGGCGGTCAAAAAGTTTTGAGAACGGGATATTGAAAATGCGCAGAATCACACTATTTCATTTTTTTAAATTAGTGTTCCCCGTAACATCAATACGCTTATTTCGGTTTTTCTTTCAAAGAATCAAATCCAAAGAAATAAGATTATCCAGACTTTTCTTGGAACGAAATCCCCACAGCGTCTGACAACGATTCATCGTCCGCAAATCGGGTGCCACAACGGTGAAACTGAACAGGTAATAGTCGCTTGGTGCCGGGTCTGGGGGGAAGGTGGTCCAGCGGAAGGTGGTCCAGGGGAAGGTGGTCCAGAGGAAGGTGGTCCAACACTTCAAATCCGCAGTTAGGAATTGCGATCTGAGCGATGCGGGTTGGTGAACATAGTCCTCGCCTTTTTCTTCGGGACGACCTGCTTCGATGCGGGCATCAAATTGTCATGATGATGGTCGGAAATGGCGAGACTTGCATTCGATCGGCGCGAGTTCCTTCGAATCCCAGGAAATCGTGGTCTTGTCTTGATGGTTGGGTGCGAAATTCCCTCGGAGGAGTCGAGTCTCGGTTGCTTCCAATCGGACTTGCTCTCTGAGTCTCAGAGGCGAATCCGAGTTTTTCTTTGATGAAAGCTGGGAGAGCGTCGGAGAGAGTCGGACTCGACTGGACTCGGTGATGGCCTAAATCTTCTTGAATAGTTTTCAGAATGCTTAATGATTATTGTGGCAGGGATCAAGAAGGCTGGAATTTCTCGATCAAAATACTTCAACGAGAAATTCCAACGATCCCCCGCCACTTTAATTCTCCCATCGCCATCGCCTCGAGCAGTCGTTTCCCGATTGACAACGTCGATGGGTCGACCTCGGAGGTCGTCTTCGATCGACTCACTTCAATTGAATTACTTCAATCGAATTACTTCAATTGAATCACTTCAACTCACTCAACTCGAATTCGCAGATTGGAGTAACTTCTCTTTTATTTTTTTTTCGACAGAATTGCACTTCGATTGCTCGATTTTCTCAATTTTCGTCAGGAAGGAACATGAAGGAAAATCGATGATCATCGATGATCATCGATGATCCCGCCCCCAGACGTCGAGGAAAGAAACGTCGGAGGCGTAAAAATCTCCCGAGTTATTAAAAAAAAAATTCCCTGAAAAAAATCCATCAGCTTCTCATTGCAGGCAGGCAGTCGAGAGAAACAACTCATATCCATGCAAATCACATCGAAACCTGACTTGAGCAGGCTTTTTTTTTCGCAATATGATAATCTAGGTCCATATTCTTGAACACAATTAGAAATAAGAAAAATTATTTAGGGTGATAAAAAAAAAACATGGCTCTCGATCTTGGAATCTGATTTTCTGCCTTTTCCCTCATCGAATTCCGTTGATTGCGATCTTTCTTGTGTCAAATGAAGCTGGTAAATGGCTCGAGAGGGTGAGGACTTCTTTCCTCTTCGAACTCATTATCTCCATTAGCGATCAGGTGTGAAACGAGTTTCAAGACCATCAGATGAAAAAAGTCAGATGTAAGAGTCGCATCTCTGGACACAGCATCTCTTTAATGTGGATCGAAAGGAACGATCAGTGTTCAAGCTAGAATAGCTAAATAAAATAAAATAAAATAAATATTGAGCATATTTATTACCAGCAATACATTGCATTGAGAAATGAAGAACATTCAGACAATCCTTACATGATCGGAAAGGAAACAATGTTTTCCATTATATCAGCATTAAGTTTTCGAAAGAATTTTCGAAATACTAATTCGTGCAATGCAGGGTGAGTGATGAAATATCCGCTTGAGCCCCGAAGTCCTCTCATCGGGGAAAATAAATTAAACGATCCAGCAATTTCCATTGCACGGCACTCGAGCGCGAAAACCATGCAGCGCAGCTCGGCGAAACTTGATGTGATCACGTGATCGGAAGTTCCTCGAAGTGCATGAAAAACGCGGCCGCGAGGTGCCGACGATCATCGCCATCATTATCATGGTTTTTGTTTTCCATAAGGCAATTTTGGGGATATAGTGACCGGCGATTGGAAATGAGAATAATCAGCGATTAGAAGAGATGCAATACTAAGGTGTCGGTCGGTAAATAATTATGATGAAATAAAACAAAATAAAATAATGCAAGGGGGGGGGGAAGACAAGAAACCCAGCAGTCGAAAAAAAAAAACAAACGAACAAAAAAAAACAAACAAAATAAACAAATAAAGGGGTTGTCCTGAAGAGTTCGCTAGTTGATATCTCAGCCTGCCGGCGCCTGTGATTCTCGCGGAGGATGCGTTGCATAATAGGTATATTGCTCTTTCGGTATCGCCCCGTTCTTGCTTTTGGCACCCCGCAGTAAGTTGACAATTTTGCGATGCATGCCAGTTGTTTTTGGCGTCTTTGTCTCAGCGTCTCCCAGTCCGTGCATGAGCTTGTCCGCCCATGGCACATGTGATGGTTAACCCTCTCTATCTGATCCGTAAGGGTCTTCGTGAGATTCGGGCCCCATATAACACTGGCATACTCTGCACGAGGGCGGAAGAAACAGTTGCATACTTTCCGGAGGTGTGCTTTGGAAACACCCGCTGTTTTCAGGAGTTTTAGGGCGTAAAAGGCTTTCTTTAGTGAGAGCGTCATCTTGTTCACTTGCAGATCCCATTTCAGGTCATCTTGCAGTATTGCCCCCAGATATGGTCATTGCGTTGGATTTTCTCGCCGTCGATTTCGATCGGGTGGGTCAGCTTGTCTCGAGTGAGTCGTGATCTCCTGAAGTCGATGACAAGCTCTTGCATCTTTGAAGGGTTCAGGTTGAGACCGCGTTGCTTTGCGAATGAGCTGACGGCACAGACGGCTTCCTTGTACTTGGTAAGATCGTCCTCGTTAGAGATTGCGGCGGCAACTGCAGTGTCGTCGGCATATTTTAGAAGGACGCCTGCACTTGTGCTCCTTAACGCGTCAGTGGTGCATGCGAATGCGAGGGGGCCCATGATGGAGCCTTGAGGCCCTTCTGGAAGGTGCTTCGTCTTCGTCGATTCCCGTACACGAGTGTATCCTTGTTGTCCGAGAGGAAGTTTGCGATCCAGCGGAGGTTTTGGTGATGCACTCCCAGCATGGATTCTCGAATTCTCGAATCGTTCCACAAAGACCCATAAGCAGCAAGTAGCACTCGTGCAATGTTATTACTGGAACGAAGACGGCGACAGAGCTTCCTCGCTCCGCAGCTGCCTCCTGCGTGTTCATCCAACGACTGAACCTCCCATCCATGCAAACGACGCGACGTCAGCAGCGCCCCCTTTTTTCTTCCTTTCCTGCGACCTCCACACGGTGACGTTCGCATCGCATTCCTCGCGTTTCATTGAGCTGCAGTGCATAGTTAGCATATTTTTACATTCGCCGACTTCTTAATGACCCTGTGGACAGGCCTAGTTCGATTAATCTCATTTTAGTGCTTGAGGTGTGCAGCAACAAGAGCGTCGAGTGGTGAGATGAGGGGGGCGTGTGTTTCCGAGGCCGCTTTCAGCTCGCCTTACATTCGGTGCGAGGCTTCATCCAAGGGATTGCGGGGGACGAGAGAAGCGAGCATTTAATATACATTTTCCTACTCTGCATAATTCCATGCTTATTGAGTAGAACGAGGTCACCATTGTTATACGCCATTCTGGTTTCACTCGGTCGAGTGGATCATACTTCACTCGACGGAGAGGAGTGATGGAAAAATTGCAAGCCCATGAAATTGCATTTAAATTGCCGGCAAAATCAGTACAACTGCAAATGCAAGATACAACGCGACGGTTTCGCGCAAAAATGCTCGCGAGTCAATTCTCAATTCTCAATACCCTCTTGGAACCCTCCTGGAACCCTCCTGGAACCTTCTGGGAACTCTCTTGAATGTTCGCCTAGTACATTATTTGGAAAGGAAACGGTCACGAATGACACTGCTTATTATGGATCGAACTTATGGCATCCAAAGTCTACAGCGACCGCAGCTCAATCGTTTTCCTGAAAAAAAAAATTGCGATTTGGATTCACTCTCCACAGCCAGAGTAAAATTGAGCCGCAAATACTTTATCTCTCAAATGAATCCCGAGCGCAGATGTAACCAATTTTTTTTTAAGCAGCTCAAAGTCATCACGGTCAGATTTTTTTTCCAATTAACATACGAGGGGTGATCAAAAAGCTATGCAAAAAAAAAATCCCAAGAGGCTTAAGGCTAGCATCTGATGCCTGGGCTTTTTCTCTCATGCAACATTCAATTTCTGGCTCATGTTTTCATCTCATCCACCTGAGCCTCGGCATGAGGATTTGCGGATTTTCCGTCAGTCAATTTCTCTATGGAATCCACAAGGAAAGGATCTCGATTCATGTCTTCATTCGTTGGAGGCTTGGATACTGAGCAAGGAAGATTCATCACGATTTCGTGGTGGTGGTGCCGTTATTCGCCAGGATTCTGGTTTCGGTGCCATTATTCAACGGGCACTCAGAGATTTTTATGTCTTGAGCCTGGCATGAGGTAAGAAAGTGCCAACCCCCTCGTCTATGAGAAAGAACAAGAGACGCGAAAGGTTAGTCCCTCTTCTCCTAACAGTCAGAGATTGGAAAGAGTCCAAGTTCGGTCCAAAAAGAGACTCTCAGATTGTGTCAGAGGCGACGAGTGCTGCATTTCCTTTTACACCGCAAAGGGTAAGCATGGAAAGCCGGTTCAACAATTTTTGAAGCCTGGTTGCGCCCCACACTCGGCAAGTCTTATCGAAAGTCTCATCGGTTTCATCGTCCAGAGGTTCTTTCGTCTTCGCCATCCGCCTGGCTCGGTTCCTTTCGACTTCTGGCTGTTTCCTTCGCTCAAGTCCGGAATAGCTGGAAGGTCGTTTTCGAGGATTGATGAACTCGCAAAGGCTGTACGAGCAAAACTGTCCAGTATTTCCGTGTCGGACTATCATGAAGCCTTCCGAAGGTGGAAAATGGTGATGAAAAAGTGCATAGGTACCAAGGGGAAGTACCTTGAGGGGATATCAACACAAGCATTCCGCTGAGGTTTTTTTTCTGCCTTGGTAGCAGAACTTTTTTTTATCACCCCACGTATCGGAAAGAAAGATTTTCTCTCTCTGACTCGGACAACTCAATATTTCTTTTTACAAAAATGTTGTCAAGTGAGGAAATATTTTCCATTAATTTCCTGTTTTCTACTCGAGCAAATTTTTGCAGCCGATCATAGCGCTCGTTATCTCCAGCAGATGTCTTCGTTCATTCCCCTCTGGCACGTCGCGAATTCTGACTTGGTGACTCCAGGCGTATCACTGCCAAGTTTTTCCTCACAACTCCGTTTTGGTTGATTGTGTCGAAGAACATCAATAGGTGATTAACGCGTTGGTCTATTAGGGCACGTTTGCAATTTTACTCGTCTATCTCCCTCTTTCAATCATGAATTGAGAGACACGGATCAAAAGTGACCCTCACTCGAGCCAATGATTCAAAAACGTAACCAGTGTACAAGACTGCAAAGGCAGGCTTCACAAACGGGAAAGCCAGCAGCGCAAGCATTTCTGCGTTAGTTTCGGATCACCGGTGGCCCCCTTGCTGGACCTAAATCCAAAAATAAAGAGCCGGATCACTAGTGATCACATGGTAGTCAACAAAACAGACATGAGAAGTGATTCTCAAATGGTGTTGAAGGGTGACAAAGATCCTGGGAAGAGGGTAAAAAGAATGGAAGCCATGTTGAATGCGGTACCGCAGGGAAACGTGCTCGAAAAGCCAGAAAACTGGTTCAAGTGTCTCAGTCGGATGAAACCACGGCGAAAGAAGCTGGAGCCCTTGCGCCAGAGCTCATTCGCCGATTCCTTGTGGGGTAGATACGCTGGAGAAAAAACTGCAAATTGCCTGAATCTGGTGAGTGGCAGTTGATTCCGAGTACGCAAATTATCCTCAGTTAGATGAGTTTCTTCATTCAAGGAAAAAGCTGCCACTGGTTCTTAGCTGAGAATTATTATAAGGCTATCACTTGTGATAGCCTTATGCAGCCATACGAAAATTTTTCCGATTTATTATTATTATTAAGAAAAGCAATGAGAATTACACGAGAGAATTTTTCTCTGTCGGCAAATGATTTCGTGTAGCGAAAGTTTTTTATTTTTAAATCTTGGAGGTGAACAGGGCGCGTGGATTGCACACAGATGCCATGCTGATGACCTCAGGCAGAATCCGAGCTGAATCATGCAAGATTTCCTCAAGACCCCAATGCAAACAGGATGAGGAATTCATGGATCCGACTCCTCAGCGAAACGCAGGAGGCGGGGGATCAAGCCCAGGTGGGTTTTGGGTCCTTTCACCCGGCGACGGGTGACCCGCCCGCCCGGTGTCGTGGGGAGTGCTTGTTTAACGTGGGATAACGCAGATGCCTCTGTGTGCCACGTCTTGGGGATACCGGCGCTGTACACCTCCGAAGTCACTCGTGCTAGTCATGGGCATAGGCAACTGGCGAGCCAGCCCTAAGGCCTCTTTCAGGATCGTCAAAGGGCGTTCCATGCCTGGAAGAGAGTCGATGCCGAGCCAAGCAGGCATCCCCTTCCTCTTTCTGTAGCGTAATACGTCCGTTGTCGTACGTGTCTGCCACAATGTCTTGTCTTTCTTTCTTATTAAAAAGGGAGTTTTATGAGTGCTGGATTGTGACTGTATATTGGTTAGAAAAAGATATGAGAAAAGCAATGGTATCCGCTGAAGAAACGAACGAAGGAACGAAGAAGTGGGAACGCTGGGAACGACATTCTCACAAGCTTTTCAAGAGGGAGTGGAACATCGCTCTCATATTTCTTGCAGGAATTTGAAAAGAAAAATTATTGCCTCGGCAATTACCGCAACAGGAAGGGGAGTGAGTTCAAAATATCGCTTCCTCGTTATACCATGCTCATATTTCTACAGGTCAACTTTCATCATTGATGATGTGACGAAGGCATGAGCGTAATTTACATGTGACGAACGCTTATTTCACACAAAGACAGAGTCTCACCCCCAGTGGCTGCTCGTGATATTTAGCGCTAGTGGTTCGTCTACGGAGAGGGGATAGGCAGGGAAAGTCGCTCCCTACCCCCTCTCCATATAAGAATCACTAGCGCTAAATATCACGAGCAGCTACTGCTCACCCCAATTTCACCTCAGTTCTTAGGAGGTGGGCCTCCTGCGGTCAGTTTAGACTACATTCAGGCATTTTTCCATTTGGCTTCGACCCTCTTGTGTGAGGAAAGTCCCATGAACGAGTGTCCGAGGCAGGTGAAAAAATTGTCTGAATCGAGTGGAAAACACCGTAACACTGAGCCGGCACCGAGCACAGGACAGGACTCTAATGATGTTGACAAATGAGGATGTCCCGTCTCAATTCCGAATGAAAATGAGCATATTCGTTTCCATTATTAGCCGACCGTCAATCTCATGCCCCATCAACTGTCAATCCTTTGCATCGTCCACAGTTGAAGATGGCTTTTGTCGTCACGGCAGTCAACATAGCAGCAATCATCTCTCCCCCCCCCTCCCTCCAAAAAAAAAAAGCAGGAAAAAATTTCAAATGGAATCTATGAAAATAATATCAAATATTGCATCCGTCAAATCAGACATCCACGTCTGGATCCGAACTCGTAAAAAGTGTCCTGGTCCTCCGTCGTTTAGAGAGAGCGAATATGCGCGCGCAAGGCGGGCGGGTCAGGCTTGGGAAAGTCAGCGCCGATACTGCGAGGGGAATGCGAGCCTGCCCTCTCTCTAGGCCGACTGTGTGAATCCCTTCCATTCCCCTTCCTGTTTCTAACTAGCCTAACCCCACTTCCCTTCCCCCCTTTTTCCACATTCATGAGATATTTTCGTCCGGCTGCCCAACAGCTGTCTGCTGTCGCCATCACGTGCACTGCAGGCTCATCGTCTCGGCGCTGGTTTTCCTGCACCGGTTCCTTTTGGTGTGGCACCGTTGAGACCGGCTCTTCAGGTAGGCCTAGGCCTAGATATCAACCTACGAGGCCCATCCAGGGCGTCTCATTATCAAGGTTCGGCCCCGTGATAATCTGTTAGGTCTAGATTCGAAACCTCGTGAATTCGTTGTTTGAGCGTAAGGCCTACACTGTCAAAATCTTGGCGTAGGTTTACGAGCACTACTTGTTGCTAGCCCAGGTGGAAACTTTTCGGAAACCTCCTCGGAAGATCGATCTAGGGCCAGGCGTTCTCGTTTCCAATCCCAAGAGAATTATAGTCCGCCAAATTTCGCTGTCTTATTTTGGAGTCGCGGTGTGGGAGACTTCAACAAACGAATGGATCGAATTCTTTATTTAGTTTCTATTTTTAAATTTTCGGAATTTCTTGCTGGTAGGCATACCATATTTTGTGCAGTATCGTTGTATTTTGTCCTTGCTTTAGGTTCAATTTTATTTTTCCTATGATATTTGAATTTTATAGCTTTTGCGTGTACAGTTCATTACGATGGGAAATACTAGCTTTCATACCGACAAGAGACA
Source organism: Darwinula stevensoni (assembly GCA_905338385.1). NCBI lineage: Eukaryota > Metazoa > Arthropoda > Ostracoda > Podocopida > Darwinulidae > Darwinula > Darwinula stevensoni. The sequence goes on from CAJPEV010000133.1 coordinate 138,233, forward strand.
GCAAGCTTGCACACAGAGCTTATCTCATGTTTGTGTGAGTGGCAGTTGGGGACAGTATGCTTTATCAGTAGAGGGCGGACTTCCTTTGCCTTTTTTTTGAGAAGGTACTTCATGTCGCTTAGCATCACAGCAAATATCCCTGTGTAAGCCACATAAAGTCAAATGTTGCATATTTTCCTATTTTTTATGCATAATATTTTTCTTCAAATTTGCGTTAGATTTGTATTTTGTTCCGCTTGCCATATTTTCCCTTATTAATTTAACAAAAATGGTGACCAGCTGGTCTGGGATGTTAATACAAATTATCTTCTGTGAGATGATGTACACCTTTATTTTATTGAAATGTTTGCTCTCAGAGAGAGCCGTAATTCTCAGTACAGAAATGAAGGATTTGGGGAAATCCCAAATATTTGATGCTCCAGATCTTTAAGCCTCTTTTACTTATCAGCGCTCGAGCGTCCTCACGGGAGGGCGGGACTACCCTTTTTTTCAGCTCCGTGTCCCTCGTGTAGCCTCTTTCGCCCCGCTCTAACAATCAAAAAGTTTCCTTCAATTTGAAAACTCTCATCCTGGGAAACTCGTGACAGGAATCGAAAAAGGCTATGCGTGCTGTTCACATATGCTGGCACTATGTGCCATGTCTTGGGGCAGTTAGGTCGCTAAGGTACCCCTGGCAACCCCCCAGCGTCATGTTTGATCCCCGGGAGTGAGCTTGACTCTTGAGTGACTTCACTTCATTATACCTTTATTATATAAATCTGCGACCCTCTCTATTGCCGTAATTGTGCTCTTGGAACAGATCGTTCACTTCTGGTTAAGGATGCGCTGATGAGACGCTTCACGTGTCCAATCTTCAGTTGCTCGAGTCGGGAGTCTTTGAGAAAGCCGTTTCAGGCAAGATTTCCGTGGATGTCAACGAAGAATATTCTTTAGATGGGCTAGATGATGAACGAACGAGGCACGCTTGTATCGCTATCAGCCAACGGAGCTTGATGATTCTAGCTGAGTGGTGTGTCTCTTTTTGTTACATGGAGTTACGGGAATGAACTATCGACTGTTATATGCATCACAGAAATCTGTGATGAGGCCAACGAGCTAGTACGTTTTACCGTTCTTTAAAAAAAAAAAGTCCTCGCACTCATCCCAGGTATTATGTATCTTGAACGGTCTCCGTACATATTACGACGCACAAGATGCTCGCTCATTCATGCCATAGCAGTCCAATAAAGTGCAATGAAGTCGATTGAGACCTCTAATAGAGAAAGGCGCGAGAAGTGCGAGGATCTGCTTTGAAGAGCTTCGTGTCTGTGTTGGGGGTTTCCAAGCGGGGTAAAGGAATAGGATGCCTATTTTAAGAAGAGGGAAGTTTATTTTTTCTTCTTTTTCCCTTCCCCTCCATTCACATGCATGCCCTACGAATCCATCTCGTGTGTTTTCCCTGGATGCGTGCATCTGCTTAATACTGGATCCACTCTTCCCTTGATAATTAATTACTTCTCCAGCTGATTCCGTCAAAGCCCAAGGCTTTTTCTTTCCACGGTATATGATAGTCCAGTTGCTCGAAATATTTATTTAAATTAGAACTCGGAGTTAAGACAGAACTTAAAAGTTTGCTATTGAACTCCCCATTGGGGAATATTTTTTAGGTCTGAATGAAATGATAAAATATAAATTAAGGTTACATCTTTAACTCCTGCAAGAAGCGAAGGGCTTTCATGGATGTAGATATCAGGGAATCGCCTCGTTTCTTGGATATTATCCGACTGCTGCATGTCATGAGAAAATAATTTTTTTTTTTCCTGATTCGATTTGAAGAGAAAAGTATAGGATTGCCCCTCTATTCCCTATTATACCAGAGGGCTAATCGAATGATCAATGGAGGCTAATATCTCTTTGCCCTCTGCATTTTTCCAAGGCAACGGAATTGATGAGATGCGGCCATTTTCCTTTTTTCCCTCTTGTTTCTTCCACGTCCCCTTGCTTTTTCCTTCCTTGCTGGTAGAGTCCATAGAGAGAGGAGAGGAAAGAGAATCGATCGGTGGGGAAAAAGAGAGGGAAGCCAATCCAATTGGCTTTCCCTCACGGGCATTTCCGTTCTTATTGGATTCATTCTCAGGTCACGGAGTTTCGTGAAACTAGGTCGGGGGACCTTTCCCTTCTCTTGGTGACATTTAGAGTATATCAATGGTCCAAGAAGCATCAATAAGCCAAACATTTTCCTGTGGTATTCATGTTTTCTCCGTTGCTTCATAGAACGCAGAAATAATTGTAGGGTTAGTTCTATAACGTTTGTCCATGACTAAGAAGAAATCGGGTACGTAAGAGGAATTGTATTGTCCTCTTTATTTTCGAACATTGTTTTCAGTTCTGCCTGTCTGAGAACATTCACAAACACTGTCAAGGAATTAGGTTTATGCAAAAGCAGTCATAATGATATGCCATATAGGTGACTAGTTGCTTTGTATAATCGTATTCGGGTGGCTTCATGCTTCAGCACAAGTGTCCCGTGAAAAAAATCTGTTAGTGCCGTATTTGTAAACTGATTCAAGACCGGTTTCAATCTCGTGTCACTGCTGTGTACACGGTGATAGAGGGTAATGCATGACTGAAGGTAAGGAAGGTTTGTGTCCAGCGAATGTGCGTAGAGATCCCGAGGGGACTCGCTTGCTCTTCCTAGTCTTGGGAAGGCGTCAGTGTTAAATAAAGTCGGATAGTTGGCCTCTTTTCTTGAAGTCTTGAGCAGTTTTTTTTTACTTTTTTCAATTTTAATTGGTCATATCAGAATGAGATACACCTGATTCATCAAGTTTAAACTCAATAGAATGTGCACCTTCTTCAGAAACCAATGAATGATATGGACACTTCCCATCTGCAACCCTAAAAGTATCCTTTGAATTTCGTTAACCATGACAGGATAGAATTTCCCGAAGATGGGAACTTGTTAAGCACCCTTTGGAACAAGAGAGGTCTCTTCTCTGTGGAGAGGACTCTATTCACTTCTAATGATTGCCATTCTGTGTTAAAGACCTTCCTATAATGGTTAAAATGTTCTAATTAGCAATTAGGTCTCAAGAGCTGTAGAAGATGGAAATGCCTACGTGTTGGGAATAATTATCCATCAGTCTCTCAGGTGGACTTCGGTTTTCCCTTGACAAAATAAAAACCAGAAAAGAAGATACTGCAAAGAAAAGAAAATTTTAAAATACCCAAGTCACAAAGCATCATTCGGAGCCACTATTCCGGTTGTGAGCAAGGAATTAGGGCGTAGAGGAAATTTCTCTGGGGGAAGGGAAGGAAAGAAGTGAAAGATCTGCAATGCTGATGAGGCTGAGGAGTGGAAGAATCTGCAAGGAATGGGACACTGCATTGCCTGTCACTTGTATTCCCTCGAGAAACTTCTCTTTCTTTTCTTCCTTTCTTCCATCCATCGATCCCTGTCCTTTCCCCATGTCATCTCCGCAGACGAATCTGGAACGCTGCGTCGATGTGACAGGAAATGACATCTGCTATCTCCAATATACAGACTGCGGACATTCATTCGTTGCTCGTCGTTGCGGGGAAACCCATTCTGATATTGGATCCGATTGGATTGCACGGGGAATGCACAAAAAATTCACCTATTTCCCTCTCCTGCTGGGATGGTTGGGCTCATACTGTTATAGTCGTAAGTTAAGTGCGCATATGCATTCTGCGATATCGGTCTCCTCTGACGAGGTCTTTTTTACAGATGATTCTGAAGAGGGTTGCTTTGGAGGCAATTTTTGCGTTGTTGAATTGACGATCGTCATCACAGCTGTTTAAAAGGGAAAGTAACCACTATCGCGGGGATTATTTTAGAGAGCTTTAGTTTCAGTTTTCTTGGCAACAGAACTCGCATCCATAAAACTCATACCCATCGATCCCCGGTTAGGACGTAGGTTTCAATACGGGTGGGCGTGGCTTTTGCAGCCACGTGACTGAATGAGTTGATCTGATTGATGTCCCGTCATACTGCGACTCGCCTTTTTCAAGGCGAAAGTTCCTGTGATTGGCTGAACTCTGCCATCTAAGCTTGTTTTCTTCTACCTGCAGTATTCTGATTTTGTAACCCAAAACTCTTGCTCTTCTTCAGTACCGTCCATAATGAAAAATATTTCAACTGAAACTGTCTATTAGTTGCGACTAGCTTGGTAGGAAACGGTCTTGCTCAACTGACAATCTTGTTCTGGGCCATTACAAGTCATCATCATCGACGATTGCCCCTCTTGTCTCCCTTAGGTCGAGGGAGAGAGATCAGCGCTTGATATGAGGAGAAAAGTGATCAGTGATGGAATGAAAAAGGGAGGGGAGGAAGAAGGAAGGAAAGTTCATCAGATGACAGACATGTGATCTCAGGGAATGCAATATCAGCGAGGCATTGGATTCCATTCTGTTCTGTCTATTCCCTTCTCGTCCCTCAAGAGAGTCCCTTAGCCTCCTCGGTCATGAGTTTTTCTCTAAACGCGGCCGATTATTGCATGTCTCTCTGATGGATCGCCTTTCTCTACTCCCCTTATAGCTAGTTCCTGAGTATCTTTTCGTCTTTTGGGACGTACCAGCATATAATATTTCTGAAGTGTTCACCCGCATGTAATATTTCAATCGGGAAAATAACTATAAATGTGTTCAAGGATGGAGTGCGAGAGAGAATGTTTATTTTAGCGAGGCTAAAGTTGGATTTAAATATTTTTAGTATAGACAGGCAGAAAAAAAAGATTGCCCGAAAGTTGAGCTGGGAAGTCCAACTCTTGGGAAAAAAAATTAGGTACAATAACTAGTGCAGTAAGTAATATGTACTATTACAGCACAGCTGCATCCTAAAGCAGTTATAATTACGTGAAAATTCCTAAATACTAATTTTCAAGATGTGCTGCTGATACTGAAAGGGTGATTTTGACCCAGATAGATGTGCTGCTGATACTGAAAGGGTGATTTTGACCCAGATATCAGTTTTCATCCCAACCCATGACCTAATCGCTGGATATTTCAGATTCTCCTCAACTTACTGGGCCTCCTCTCGCACCCAAGTTAGTCCTTAATTTTTATTTATATTTAGTCTACCTCGTATGATGCAATCGACCTCGTGAAAAACGTACAAAACATCCGGGAGGCCTCTCCCCTATTATTCACTCTTCCGCCTGAAACGCCGAGGCGAGAAGACAGCATGTACCAATTATTGTGAAACGCCTGAGTAAGGGCAGGGGGCTGGGTTGAAACCTGACCTCCCGGACGGCACGCGGACACTTGACTTGATTGGCCAATCCGCCGGTTGCCGAAGAAAAGGTGGAAAAGACGGATACGCATACATGTGCATGGCATTTCATTCCTTTCCAAATGCCACGGTCGGAGTGCCCTTTTGCCCGAGGCCAAGAAGTCTGAGCCAGACTAGTATTACGGTATTGTTTTTCTCTCCTATGCTGCGGCGAGTCTCACGTGTTTCAGCCACGGATTACGATTGGTATGCTCCCCTTCCCGGAAAAGCTTTCTCGTGCCTTATACTATAGATAAAAAACGAGTAAACCCCCTTCCTGCAAAACCCCCGAGGTTACCAGGTTGACTGTTCTATCGCTATCTATTTATGCTTCTCAGACGATTCTTACGCCCATAACTTGCTTCACTTCACATAACTTTCGCGTGCGTGATATATCCACACGATTCTTCCTTTTTTAGAGGAAGAGTTTTTTTTTCCTGCTGCGGCTTAATTGATTGAGGCGTGTAGAGGGATACATGTTTAGTTATTAATTGGAAAAAAATAAACACTCCAGAGATCATCGACCACACTCACCGAGTCGCCCGTTTTTCATTGTTAAAGGATATGCATCAGCGTATTTTTTCCCCCACGACTTGAGATAAATGATCATCTTGAACGAAGTGGTTGCAGCCTCCACAGTAATGTACCTTCCGTGATGGTCTGCGTCAGAGGTGGCCTGAAATGGCCTATGTGAATTCGGTGCTTCTTCCCTGGGCTTCAATCGAAAGATATTTCTGTCACCAATTTCGTTTTATCGCTTTGCTTGCGATGCAGTTTCGACTGCGAACGAAGTCATCTCTAGGTTCTCTGGAGGAAGAAGAGAAAAAAAAGACGCGCCAAGGGGAAAGAGGAGTCTTGACTGATGGAGGTGCGAGAAGTCTCCCTTATGAGGGACAGGGACGTCAGTCTGACAGACTAAGTGTTGACAGGTTCAGGGCTTTTGCCATTCAAACGAAATCGAATGAGTGCCATCTTTGGAAGTGGAGTGTCAGAGAACTGAAAAGAAGTAGGTAACTGAAAATTTCGATTGCTTCTGAGAATCTGATTCGTTTAGCTATTATTTGCCCAGTTTTTCTATCAGTTCCCGCTATAACAGACCCGCAGGTAAAAATCCTTTTACAGTTCACCGGTAATTCAGTTGTCGAAGCATTCCTGCTTGTACTCAATTTGACAAGTACATTCATGCAGCTCAATTTTTTCAGATTTATGCCACTACCATATACTTCATTCCTTACTAGAGGGTTTAAATTATTTCAACTTCATAGTCTCCCATTTGCATTTATTGTGTCGCCTTCTGGAGTGGAAGGGGGCAATCCCCATTTGTTGTTCAAAAGATGCCTTCTACGGGGGTAAGGCAATTGGACGCGGGAAGGATCGGGCAGCACTGGGAAGGGGAGGCAGTCACCATGGCAACCACATCACTGGGGAAGAGCCTGTCTCTAGAGACCTGCACTGGAAACATTGCGGATCGGACCGAAATCCGCTATCAGCCTTCCGCGGACGCCCTGGAAAATTCATGCCGTGGAGGACTCTACCTGTCTCCTGCTCCATGACGAGTCCCCTCTCCTTAGTCGCATCTCCCCTCCCTCACTTCTTCCGCGGATCTCCTCCGGGTAACGCCGTCTTCCCTTCCATTCGCCTGTGTGTCTCGTTCGACGGAATGTGAATGACAACCACTGGTATGATTGTCTTTCCTTCGGGCGTGGCTCCTAGAAACCGTGATAGGGAGTGGGGAATTTCTTCGTGTCTAGAACGTCGTAAAGTCAGGTCTTCGGATCCACGGGTCCATCCATCTGTTAACGAATCCAGATGTAAATGTTGACTTTTATTTTCATAAGACTCGATTTAAACATCCTCTTTGAAGCTGTGAACTTCTAATGCATTGAAACTTACTGATACTATATATTGTACAAGGTCTTGTGACAGTCCTTCGCCTAGTCCCGGTAATTGTCACATTTGCATCAAATCAGCGTAGGCAAGAAGTATGAAATGGAGCGGATGGTTTCCTGTTTTTTTTTTTTAATAGTTCGTGCGGTATGAAGTAGGTATTTCTCTTTGTAACGTTCCCCCTCTTCCTCGCTAGGTATTTCAGGACATTTTAAAATGCCAGCTTTGAAATGGGATAAGAAAAAGCGAATGTTGACTCGGACTCTTGAATTTAAGCCTGTATACTTCAACTAATATCCATAGACAGACTATTGATTAAAAATGGCTAAAATATCAATTTTGAACATGACCTAAGAATAAGTGAAGGTTGGACATTGAAAAATGCGCGTACTCTCCTAGCTGTCGAAAGTCTTTGGAGTCGCAGCTGCAATGAGTTAGGCCTTACCCTGTTGAGATATTTCGGTTCTGCCCCGGATAACGATGTTGGGAATAAGGTTTGCCTACTTCCTTCGAGTGAAGGACGTAAGTCATGAGTATCACCCTAACACGTCAAATTTAGTTTTCTCATGGAGAGTAATAGGAACTCATAATTTCCCCAGGGCTCTTAGCGAGGACGTGAATATGCCTGGAAATCAGACTCTTGTAATTTGAGACCTTTTTGGACGTTGTTCTCCTTCGAGTTCGCTGATGAATGCATGCAACTCGCGAGGGACACTTCTCACTCGTTTGCTACGATTAGGTCCCCTCTTTACATCCATAAACCCCGAAAAGTTGTTCATGTATAAGACGTTTAAAATTGGAAACTAATAAAACTCCTTTAATTTGTATTTTCTGTAATATGCTAAAGTGACAGCTTTTCTTGTTCAGTGTCAACATTGATGCTAGTTGACCTTTGGTTTGATTCGTGTTAGTTTCCTTGCTTGGGGTTTGACGTGCCACCGTATGGTTGAATTTTGCAATCTCGAAGATCTGGAATTTTTCTCTCGACTGTGGGCTATTCTTTGTAAGACCCAACAATGACGGAGAGAGGGAAAAAATCATGGTGAATGGGGAGGCATTGATGGATTCGAACGGCGGCGTGCACACGCAACATGCATCAACGAGGGAGGGGAAGGCAAAAAAAAAAGGATTCTACAGACAAGGGACAATATGGTGCTTTTATGATGGAGGGTGAATTATCCAGGGGGAGGGGAGAGGAGGAGGGTTCGTGATGCCAGTCCCATCACTCGGCTTATGGGCCTAGATTTCCCTTCATATCAGCTCCTTCCACTGCTCCCTTTCCTCCCTTCTCTCTGGTCGTTTAAATGAAATTTTCTCTGTCTCAAGTCGCACACAAAGGAAACCCACAATTGATTACTCCGAATCTCACGCTCCGAGAATCTTCCTTTTCTTTTCTTTATCTATGTCGTCCTGCAGCCATGCTGCAGGCTTCCTTTGCGTTTAGGAGCTCGTTTGAAGTCCGGGTCCCCCTCTTTCTATTTTATGGACTTCGTATTGAGAGTTGAGTTATATCCTATTTCGTAAGACTCTGACATATGGTAACGGTATGTTTAAAAAAATAATAATAAAATAAAGATTATATATTGGTCAATGAACGCACTTGAGATTTCTGGGAATACCTGAAACCCCATATTCCTCATATATAACATATGTTCCAGCCTTCATTACATAGGCCTAATAGATAATATATATGTATATAATGCATTGGTTTATTCATGAATGTCCAATTGTAATAGGATTACGTGTGCGGGATTCTTTTCTCTTAACCCCATACCATTACCGCAGCCTTCAGAAACTACATGAGCTCCTGTGTAATTGGTAACGTCAATACCCAAACTCGAACCATATTTTGTTGATGTCGTGTGCAGCCTGGGCGTTTCATGGTGAGAGGTGCAGGAGTTTCGATGACGAATCCCAGCCGAGAAAGAAAGAGAGGAGAGAGAATGAAGAGAGAGCAGAGCTTGCATGTGCATTGGGTGTTATAAAGGCGTATGGTAGGGGAGGACAGATGTTTATCAAGAGCCTCCCTATTCAAAGAGGAACCTTTTTTTTTTTTGTCCACCCTGCCTAGGAAGGCCTATGTGTGTGCCATGGTGTAGGATGATAGGGGAGGGAATCCCTTCAGCCTGAGGGGATGTATTGGATTTTGTACAGGGTTACCCGAAAGTGAGCATCTCTTTCGTTCTGCATTGGTAGAGGTTATATTGACCTTGTAGGCTTTAGTTGCATCTGAACCTAAACAACTTGCGACAGGCAAAACTCTTTTGTGAACATCCTTGTTGTTATGAAAAGGAGACGTTTTGTTGTCTCCTTTCCTGCTTCCTTGTTTCGTTAACAAGTCCCAAGAAGTGAGGGTTCCCACGACCTCAGTGAGCTACCTTATATTTAAGATAGTGGTTGTATTGGCAAGTACTCAAATGAGGAGACACTTTTTCTGGTTTCCCTGTCTCATACAGTGTGTGCATGTGTGACTCATGCACCAATGCCGTTCGAATTGCCTGGCAGCTGCTCTCTCTCCATCTCGTCTCTGTCTGCTCAAGCCGCCCCCCCCCCTCCCGAGGCCATTCGGCTTTCATTGCCTTTCTTGCCCAGTTTTAGTATCGTTGGATGGAATGCATTAAGGTTAAATTAATTTAGTTTGTGTCGAATAAAATCGACCCAAACCCAGTCCATTAGCAAACTCCCATTTGAGTGCACCAACGCATTCGGTATAGGCGAACGATTGGGGGATGTAGATGAAGTGGATGAATGGGGGACATTGCAGAAAATACTTGCCATGGATGGTTGGATGGATGGTTGGTGGCGTGAAGGGACGACCAACCGAACTTAACTGTAGTACTTCCTCTTAGAGTTCAGTATTAAATACGGTTTCTGAACCAAGTAGATGTCATGTATACTATATTTGTAGTGAAAATCAATAGAGAGGTTTTCATATTGCGCACTGACTTAGGCGGCTATCGTTTCACCGTCGACGAAGAATATAAGACTTCATTGCATCGACGGAAGTTAATCCTTTCCGCATCAAATTTTTTGACATGATGTACTGCCAGCTCCAATATCTGTCATCTCACGTGACAACCATTGCAGCTTGACGACTCCTATGTCATTATGACGAGAAAATGAAAAAGGAGTGAAAAGGGTTAATGATGGCGCGATGAAACGGAGGGAGATGGGGCGTAGTTAGCGTAGGGAGAATCATTACTCATTAACAGAAAGGAGTGCGTGAAAGTGCCCCCAATCGGTGCCAGTCTGTCGAGCAAGATTTCTCTTTCGGTCGTGTGCAGAATTGCACGACTTTGCGTTGGAGTGAAACAAGAAAGTCAAAATAGCCATTATCAGCTTTCGGAATTCGTGAAAAAGATGAGTTGAGGGAGTGGATGCCTGGTCTATAATTCCTCGACCACGACGGTCCAAATGATCCATTCCGAAAGCGGGGGAGGCGCTTTACCCAATAAGGCCTCGTTGTTTGCATTGACGGCGGATATGTGCATACAGACGGACGGACAGGGCGGAGAAGGAATGATGATATATCAGATGGGGCGTGATTGGATCCCCTCATGGACGAACGGCGTTTCGGCCAGCCTGGCTCTTTCTCTTTTCCGTCCCTTGTTTGTTTGCCTGGGTCTTTCGTCCGTTTTGCAGATGGCCTCAAAGGAAGGGGGTCATTGCCTCGACAAAAAAAAAAATAGGGGACCATCCATGCCATGCTGTGTGTTGTGTTGATGGTGGTCGTTTATATAGCCATTGCGAGGAAGTAAGCAGGAGTCGTTCTTCCGGCCTCCTTCCATCCGATCTCTTCCTCTCCGAGCCGTTTCTCCGGTTATCGAATGACAGGAACGAAGCTCATTTTTCAAGCGTTCATTGAGATTTCTCAGCCATTCTGTGATTTATCTCACCCGCGTTCTGCAGCCTTCCAACACAAAAATGCTTATGCAAATTCACATCAGAGATACAGTTACATCGTGAATTTTGACTTTTCTGCTTGATAAGAAAAGGGAACTAAAGGCGCAGACAGCCGCCAAGACGTTATATTTCCGAGTTAAGCTGTATTGTAAGGAATAATGTAGGCCCGGTTAAAACTCATTGGCTTTAAAGGTCCTGACTTGTATATTCTTATCTGGTTTAAACGTGAACCGTGAATGCGTCTCTGTTTATTGTGCTTTTTCTGTGAAGTACCTTGAATATAGGCAATAATAGTCGTATTGATGAGAAGCCTGACTAAAGCGCATGAGACGAGTGTTGAAGAGCTCAATGATATGGAAGATTTATGGAGACACGTGGGTGTTTCACTCCAGAGATTGGGATGGATTGCGTAAAATAGAGAACAATTTTGTTGGAGAACTAGAGGAATATTTCTGAAGAGAAACTGTTCGGAGGACAGCATCAGCCTATGTAACCTGCACTTCAAGCAACAACAAAAAAGTTGCAATATAAACAGCTTTTGCAATGAGGGAGCGTAGATTTTTACTTCTCCATGGGGGCAAAAATTTGAGTTAGATTTAGACTTAGCGACGAGTAAGAACGTAAGACACTCGTCGTCTTTCATTTAGTGTCTCCGTGCTCGTTTGAAAACATTCAGAGGAAAAAAATATTGGAAAGTGCTTCTGAGATGAAATTTCCTGTCACAAGAAAGGGCGAGCTTGTTGTTGGAACGCGATCTGGGCATTGTGGTTTCTGTAGCCAGAAGGGATGGGGATAACACGAGATTGAGCCCGAAAGAGGAGCGGACCTGTGGTACAGGTGTGTTGGCAGGGCGAGCATGCCTACCTGGCTCTCCATTATCTTCATTGGGGGGAAGTTTTTCCTCCCCTCCGAGTCATGGGTCCTTTCCTATTCCTTATCTTATCATCCGCCTCCGCATTCAGCCTCATATCTATTTGTGCGTGTCTTGTCGGGCCGAAGCGGCCTGCACCATCCTCTTGTTCTCAAACCCTCATACTGTGTTGTATATGAACGAGTGTGATTTTTTCTTTGGGGAATGCATGAAGACGACCCGACCCCCCTTTCGCCTGCCCTTGGCGTCCTGCCAGTTCCCATGCCTTTGGAACTTGTTCAACTATGATGGTCTGTATGGCACGATTCCCTCCGACTTCTCCTAATGGATGAAATGCCACTCTATTCTTCCTCGAAATTCTCGTTTCTCTCGTCCATTTTCTCCTTCGCCTCTTATATAGGTCTGCATTCATCCCATAAGTCTCAATTTTTAGTATTTGAGGACCCACGAACTCTGGTGACAACGTCAGGCTGCTAGCGCAAGACCGTTGACTTTAGTTTGGGAGTGTTTTTTTTTTTTAGGCGTCGGTTGAGGTTTGTGACATGCGCGCCCCGTGCTGACGTATGCACTCGCCCCGTCCTGTCAACTAGTATCTTTATCACGTTCTCATTTTCGCGGAGGTGCATCCGGTAGTGTCCAAATTACAATATCCGCATGTCGGAGTAGTATTTAGGCTTCGGGTAAGGATTGAGACATATGGTGGAATGGGGCTTGACGAACTGGAGCAGGAGGTGTGAATCGCGAAAATTAGTGCCTTGTGAAAACCATGGTTGTTCCCTTCCCTTGTCTCTTTGAGTCAGGGGTATCATACCACTTCACTCTGTGTGGTGTAGGCACGACCTCATTTCCAATCCATTGCTCCACTACTGTCTTTGCTTCCAACCCTGCTGAGAGTGAGTATCTTGTTTTTCCTCTGTTTGGGTATGTTCTTGTGTTTGGTGCGTCATCTGTAAGGAAAAGTTAAATCCTTTGCTCCATTTTGCATTATCAATGATCGCCTTTGCACACGCATGCGAAAGTTCCTCCACGCTTTTCTCCCATAATTTATTTTTATTAGTAGCAGGATACACCTCTGGTAAGTGCTTTGTCTCTAAGCGAGGTTGTGTCACCGTCTAGTATCATCCTTTGTCGGAAACTGTCTCGTAAAAAACCATCCCGTTCACTCCGGGGAGGATGTGGAACTGGAATCCTTTGGGAGGAGCCGCTGGAGGAATGGAGCCGTTGGGAGGGGGAGGGATGTGGAATGAAATGAAATGAGACGAAGGGGAATATAGCCATGGTGCACCGGGTGCGTCAGTGGGGTGGGATATGAGGGTAATCCCGTGCATCTGCTGCCTCTCTACGGACGCACACACAAACAGACGTACGGAACGAACAAGGACCGAAGAGATTTGTGGTTCCAGGACAACGTGCTCTATAGGCCTACTGCATGGTGTATATATCATTGCTTTGATGAAGCAGATGATATTCTTCCCACGGGGTCCTCTCGATGTCTCACCATTGTCTACATGACCGAAAAAGGTATATATCCGCTCTCGTGCTATTCATCGTTACACCCGAGAATGGAAAAAGAATTACCAGATACTGAGAATCCTCCAGCTCGATATCTCAGAAATCATGCTGTTCCATTTCGACGTCGGCTGTTGTGGGCCTTGGTAAGTGTGAGGAGGCGTGAAAGTATGTTGAAATTGTGGGAAGGACTAGGGGAAATTGGAAGTTTGCCCACGCGGGTGGACAAAGAGGGATACACCATTGTTTTCGTATATGTCAGAGTTGGAGAATCCCTAAAGCCGATATCTGCGTGACTCGGGGCCATTGATCACTCACTCCCCGGTTCCTATTGGCTCCTCCCTAGGATAATCTAATTAATTGACTAATTGTCTTGTCCCCGGGCCGGGCCCCTCCCATGGCTATCATTCTTCCCTGTTTTGTTTTGCACACCTGCACGTGTCTTGGATGCATCCCCTCTCATGCTTTCAATTTCGTGTTGCCTTTGGTGCATCATGCGACCTACGCTCAACGGGTCATTGATTTTTTTTTTCAGTCCGTCAGATGCAACCAGGCAAAAAAGAGGGTATCATGCAGCATATGGTGTGGTCGTTTTTTTAATTTGCACAGGGAAGTCCAGTAGAGGCGAATCCGACAATTGACAGGAAGTGAAATATAGGGTTTGAGGAAGCTCGTGCTGAGAGGCCTGAAAAACGATGAGTTGGTCCGTTTTTCATTCTATTCCCCTCCCCAAAATAATTAATGGTATGGGCTGACCCCAGGTGTGTTTGTGTGTCCATTAGAATGGGGAAGAGCACGTGTGGGTTTTCTCGCTCGGAGGTGCGTGAAAACGACTGGGAACAAAGGGCCCATCCCCCCATTTCATCAGATCCTCCTCCCCTCCTCCCCCTTATGTATTCCTGTGTATTCGGTTCCCTTCACAGCGCTCTTTCCCTCATACCGTGTAATTAGGGCCGTATGTGCCCTAGCTCCCTGACGACTTCATTCCGCTCTGCCTCGAAATGGATTCATGGGATGAGACGCAATCATTTGACCTATAGGTTGCACATTATATCGTGTAGAAAGCAGCTGTTACTGCTCGCCCTGCCTCTTGATAGTAACGAGAGACGGAAAACAGTCTTGCGTTCTGTTGGATCAACGTTTCGAGTGGTGGTATCAGTTGCGATCAACGTTTTGAGTGGTGATAACAGTAGACGAGAAGATGGAATGTGAGGAGACGGAGAAGAGGGAAGGAGAAGAGAGGGAAGTTAATGCACGTGCTGTAAGGGATGAGGCTAACTGAGATGCTTGGTTACCATGGCAACGTCGCCCGTGCTCCTCGCGCTCAATAGAAGACGAACGAGTCCGCCAATGCCCCCCCTGTGGGGGACCTCCTCCTCTCACTCCGCATGTCCCTTTCCTTACTTTCCCCTTTCCCTGTGGGGATTATACCTTGAGCTTCCCTTCCCCTTCCCTTTGAGGTAATTGCAATTATGTTTCCATTCCATCAGTCCCAGCCAATATAAAGAGGATAGGAGGAAACACTATTATCCGAGGCCTTCGATTTCTGGGAAAGAGGCTTTGTCACTTTTTTCTTTCCGCCCCCGTTTCCCTTCGCCCCTGTGCGGGGGCCTGATTTTCAAGTGGTTCGTTTGTGGGCTTCCTTCGAACAATGGGATCTAATGAAGGAGTGGCGTTGCTACGATTTCCTGCGCAGTAGAGATTGAGTAATGTATCACTCTGGCGCGAAACGACCTTGGAACGGTTCTCATTTTTGTTTAGTTTCATCTCGGGATTTTTCTTGAGTTCCCTTGTTTACAGCAATCTGAGCAATACAGCTCAGTTGGCAACGTTTGAGAGCTGAGAGCAGACTGCAACGTAAATATTGTAAAAGTCAGTCCTAGCCAAAGCTAGGTAGTAGGAATAAAGGTAACTACTCCCATAGTCTCACGGGAGAAGTCTCAGCCACGTTGCGGAGAACAGCAATTTTCAGCATTGAATGTCGTCATTGGGTTGCGAAGGTCCTCCCCCTCTCGGCCAGAATGGACTCGCCCAGAACCAACGCTGTTCGTTTTCGACTACCCATCTCGTCAGTCTAAAGCGCAGGCGGTGAGTGAACACGTGTCTTCCGTTGCCGCTCGTATATCCTCATCCTGTCCTCTCTTCCGTTCGGGACCCCTTCATGTTGTCCTGAGGCCTCATTGCCTTTTTCCTTTTGGACCTGGTACAACTGAATAGAAATGTGTCTAGTGTTTCCTAGTGGCCTTGGGATTCGCACTGCGTAGCTTAACCACTCTTGGATGGTTGGCCTGTTTCATGGGTCGGGTGACCGACCCCCAAGGTAGTGTTGCACTTATTTGATCTGAGTCATGACTTCTGCGAATGTCATGAAACATTTAACGAGACTGATATGGTGATGGGTAAATACTCGGAAGGACGGATGGGTCAATATTAGTTCGTATATTTTCCAGGATTCTGGAAAATGTAGGTAAATGTTATAGTTAGCTCTGAAGGATGTGGTGTTGATAATGTCGGCTCCTTGCCCCTATAATGCCCCATTATTCGATCCTGAGATCCGTGGCGCCGTATACAAGATGTATGGGTTCCTTGATTCATTTCATATGCCATATGCCTACCGTTGAAAATGACGGCTTCTGTCACCATTGAAATAGGGTATTGGGTTGTGTGGGCCTAGCGTCCTTCCTCGAGGCGAAAGGCGATGCATCAGACAAGGTTTTTCCTGGTGTCTCCTTTCAGGGATTTTTCTTCCTCCCCCCCTCTCCCCTCTTCATGCTTAATCTCTCTCTTGCACCCCTCTGCATGTCTCACGTGCCACTTCCTGACTGGTCGAGGCATCTGGCGGCAGGAAGTTGTACTATAGAAGCATGTACTGATTCAACCCCGATCGATAATTACCAAATTGTGGTCAACGCTTCTTGTTGGACTCGTGTAAACCTCGATTTTTGATGTGCTTACTTGAATACGTTTCGATGACCAATGTTGACAGTTACATTTTGACTCGTAAGCATACCAAGAGACGCGTCGGATTTTGCTTGGTCACACTTATGTGACGGTCGCTTCTAAACTTAATATACATCAGATGAGTCTAAGTCATTTCGGTTCGATGGCAATAACCGGATGTTTATATGTAGCATTAGTTTGCCTGCATTACTTGGTCAATTCCAACTTCTTAATGTGTGCAAACATCAAACTTGAAGTGGTGTCCTCATGCATCAATTGCGTTCATACGCAAGCCATAATTGTCTTATTTAGCAGAAAAGTATTTTACCCCACATTTTTGTTACCCCTCTCAGATCTCGTATCTCCGGAATTATGTTTCTTGACATTTGAAGTTTCTTTGAGGAAAAAAAAAATATATGTACCACCTCTTGTCACTCTTCACTGAGATTTGAGGTTTGCTTGATATTTTCAGAAAAATGCTATTGCTTCTGCTTTTTTCCCTTCAGAATATTCAAAGTGGAGTGAAATTGGAAACACGTGGGCAGTATTAGCAAGTTTTGGTGTGTTCCTTCTGCTTGTATTCATTGCAAGTTTATGCAGTGAAGCTGAAAAAAGGGTTCCTATGATGCTTGTGTGGATTCAGTCTTAACCATCAGCATACCCAATCCTCCAAAAATGTGAATAATGCAACTCAGAATTGTGTTCACTTTAATGTGCAACAGGCTGGTATATTAGAGCATCATACCCACCAGAATCACTTAAAAGCAAATAAAAAAAGAATTTTTTTTATCACTTTAAATCTTAGTTCTTGAAACACTCAATATGTCTGCATTCTTAAATTGGGCAATAATGTAGGATTTATGTTATATTGTTTCTCTCATATGCACTACACAAATATAATTTATTTAAAAAAAAAGATAAGTGGTCATCAAAATGATGTTCGTCACTACATGAATTGTATGGTGATGCATTCATCTGGTTGCAGTGTTGTCAGCAATGTATGAAGTTGTGGTTCATCGGGCTACCCCTGGCATCAAGGAAGACAAGGATACGCATCAGGAATTTCTGCATATCTGGAGAGAGAAAGAGATGAAACAGGCTTCCTCACATTTCCTTATCACTTGGCTGTCCAGTCCCTGAGTTGAAAGATTCACTGGACGGAGAACTGATAAGGGCTCGTGTGAAGCAGTGTCTTCCTGAAAATTCGCATCATCACTAGCAACCTATTATTATGAAAGATTGTCCCTCTTGTGCATGGATGTGAGTAAAAAGAGAGAACTGTGTCTTACTTTGTTTAGTAGAAGCAATACAGGCATTTTACTGGTTTCTTTCCACAAACTTGTGTTTTACATTTTCTTGGCAAACAGTGTCAGATCTGAAGGTGGTAAAAGGTACTGATTGGTCATCATCATCCCATGCATGGATCCCATGCATAGTGCAGAACATTGGTCACAAGTTTGACACAGTGCTAGAGAATACTTTGATTTCACCTGTATATACACAACTTTCCAAGTGGTTCATTGCAAAAGTAAATGCAGTTTATGAAATGAGCATGAAGACTGGAGGTGAAAAAAACTAATTTCAGGGAGGAACAATGTGCATTTCATTTGTCTAGTATTCAATGCTTTCAGTATCCACCATTGACATTTGGCACCTGCTCACATAAAAAAGTGAAGTTTGCAACTACCCTATTTAGCTATTGGCAATGAACTTGTTAGACCTTACTAGACCCTTGTGATTTCTTTATCTGGCATTTCCTGGCATCTTTATTTTAGCAAGCTTAAGACACAACTTTGCTATTATGTGGCAACTGCTGTGCCAAGAACCACATTGCTTTTATAATTGTGTTAAGGTGAAACATTGCAAAATCCACTTTCATAAGAATAAGTTTTCATTTTATGTGTCATGTGGAGCATGTTTTCCCCCACACTTAATTTAATAAATTGCCTATACTTTCATGAGGCATTGTTAGAGACATGTGCTGATTTGTTTTGAATCTCAACTTTTCATCTCTGATTGATTAATTAAATCTGAAAACGTACACAAGAACAGAGCTTTGTCAAATTTAACATTAGCTTGGATTTGAGGTGAAGAAACCCATGTTCCTTGGATGTGCTATTTACTATGGAGTGCAATCCTGGAAGAAGTCACATGAGGTATTATTTAACCTCCAAAAACCTGGGTGGCATTTACACATACCAAATCTAGGGGTTTAATTTTTTTTCTAAGTCTGAGGAGACTAAAGACTCAGATGACCTAAAATGGCTTGTCAAAGTTTTGTGAAAATAGGTTTTGGAGTAACTTTCCACTCTTATTCATCAGGATTACTCTCCACAAGGTATGCGTCAGTCTTGGGATCTCTGTCACTTATCCCAATAGGACTTTTGTGATTGAATAGAATTGATGTGTAAGAGGGTAATTTTAAATCTTCCTTCAAAATGTAACTTTTATTGAAAAAGCTTTTTTTCTCATTTTCTGCATTCTCACCTCCTTGACAGCTTCTATCTTGATTAATCTCAGCCTATGGTTATCAACCAATTTGTGTCACCAACTCAAAGGTTCTTTAAAATAAATTTCCATTCAAGTCCAAGTCCATTTCCAGAGTTGTGATGAATGCAACATGCTATGTAATGTGGCATGGTATTTTTGCATTTGATGCTATATTTCTGGGATTAGTATTGCAACAATTAAACATAAGTGACTGAAGGCTGAAAGGGTAAGACTCAAAGACTGAAATTAAACCAAGTGATTCTCATAAGACTAGAAATGGAATAATAAGGAATTTGTACAGGAAGCCGTTTTCACCAGCCTGGGCAGAGATTGTATAAAGTATAAGCCACTGGATATAGTTCGTCCAATATCATCCATTTCTGATTATATTACTCAGCTGAATGCAAAACAATTCCCTTAGATGTGTATTTTGAAATCGGATAAGTTTAATTTCAACTAATCTGGCACATTTTTTTACCTTAATTGAGTTTTCTGGTTCACATTACAATATATATGCAAGAAAAGAAAGTCAGTTGCAAGTGGAAGTGATGTATAGCAAATTTAATTTAAAAATTCACCCCCATGTGTGCATTTATAAGGTTTCCTAAGAAAGACTTAGTGAAAGTTATGGATTTAGGTACTTGAAGTGAATACTTCTTGTATTGCAAGCATACAAAGCATTTGCTGAAGGTATCATTAACCAGCAGTGTTCCTCTTTCTTGGGAGTTCCTTATGTTTGTGAGCTTGAGCAATGGGAACCCCATGCAAATAAATGGCTTCACCTTGTCAGCTTTCCCATGCAACTTTTCTTTTTTAAGCAGCCAATTGTTTCAGGTACTGTAATTTTTAAAAATCGTTTCTGCCCTCTCCCAGACCCCATGTTGACATGGGGATAATGGGAGATAGTATGAAGTTTTAGAGCAAGTTAATGTGACTAGTCTCTTGCATTGTTTTATATTGTTTTACTCCCCACTTTCTTCTTAAAGGGCTCACATTTAGTAGTGCTACATCATGCTTTGTGTCATGTTCTTTGAAATATACCTGTGTTTCATTGTAACATCTCTGATGTCATGAGAAATTACTGGGCATTCAGAATGGTGAATGAAGTGGTGATCTGTGGAGACAGACAGGAAATCTCATGTTAAATGGTTTTGAACATCAGGGCTGTTTTTACATCTTTTAAATTTAACCACTTATTAATGTCCTATCTTTTCCAATCTGTGGGCAAATTACAAAAATATTGCCTGGTAGCATACTAACCATCCTAGAAACCTGTCTGAATGAGGCAAGAAAAAGAGCTTGTGCAAATCAATCATTCCAGATATCCTTTATTAACAGTTCTGAAGACAAATGGATTCTGCAATCATGAGACTTCTTTCACGAAAGCTTGAATTTCCCAATATCTAGGCTTTTATACACATTCCTGAAAATCAAGATGAAGTACACTCCAAAAAAGAAATTAGCAATAGCTGAAGACAAATAAAAGAGATTCATAAAAATCAAACCTGGCCAAAAACATGAAACATTTTACTGGAAAACAGCAATGCTGACAAAAATGTGTCAGGAATGTTAGCATTGTCAAGAGCAGAACTAAAACTATGTACTCGACCTCAACCCTCAACTGCTAGCTATTGCAGGCCAGATTTCTTTCACACATGGGCTTCTCAGAAGCAACTTGTGTCAAGCCAGACACCTCAGAATATGGAATGTGGAGAACTTGAAACTTCACATATTAAATTTTTTTATACTTGGTAGTAAGTTGAAATTGGAATGCATAGAGAAAATAAACATTTCAAAACAACAAATATTAACAATAAGAGACAACTTGTTCCAACATCCATTTTACACCTATCTTATCCATGAAGTTGTATTATTTAGCAGGAATTCAAGTGCAGATCAAACTTAAAATATATAAACTCGTATATAATAATAAAAAAAACCATAACTGATTCATTTCAGGTTTTAACCATGTAATCAAACTCCCATGTCCAGTTACTTTTCTTTTCTGTTTTGCACTCCATGTTGATTTAGGGGGTCTGGAACATGTCTGAGAAACCAGGACTTGGCAAGCCCACATGTAGAGTTCACACAAAGGGGACATCGCATGAGGAACTGAGGGGATAGGTGTACCTTCCCATAGAGATGGTTCTTCACAATGTCCACGAGGGTGTCAATGAACATTGGGTGGTCATTGGGGGCACCTGAGCGCACAATCTTCTCAGCTCCCACCTGCACAAGTAAATTCTTAACCTCTTGGATAAATCAAACATGAAGGCAAGAGTACTTGTTGATGAAAATAATATACCGGGTGAGGTATAAAAAATAAAATAAAACTCTTTGAAAACCTTTGAAGTTCATGAGACTGCAGAAGGCACAACAATCTTAATTCTTCATCTACCTCTATCTAGTCTTTCAGCATTCTATAACTTCATCCAATCATCTCTAGCTGCATTACATCAGCACCTCCCATATAGAGATGCATAATGAACCAGCTGCACAGACTAGGATGGTAATCCAATAGCATACACATTCTGCATAGCAGTATTCTAAGAGCAGATTTCTGTGTTAAACTTGATTTTTTTGTATCTTAAGTTGCCAAGTTCAGACAACCACACATATGTACTATCAAATGCTATAAGACTTCGGACAACATCTTCATAACCCTCATTCCTACTCGCAACATGCATGCTCCCAGACAAAAAATTAAGTATCTGGCTCGTATCATTTAGGCATGACAAGCAAATTACAATGCTGTCCCTGCTCAACAGTCCAAACATGGGTGGTTTTACCCTACCTGCTGTGTCATAGGTGCCATAGATTTGAAAAAGCAGTACATTTTTGTTTATTTAAATTATTACAGTGTGTTTAAGTTAAACTTTATTTGGGTTAATCCCACTTGCAACCAAGTAACATGTAATTGTGGTACAACACTTTCAGGATATACTTCTACTTGTTGCAATGAAAGGATTTCAGATTTGTTGCAAGGCTTTGACAAAGAATCCAAGAAGTCTGCAATCAGATCATATAGCTATGTTATGTGCCACATATCACCATGAGCTTCCATTACACCAACAGAATGTCTATTTACTGGGAGGTGATTGGTTAATGAGACTCCTCAGAAGGTGCACAATATCATAGAAATCCCATATGATGCACTGCATTGTTGCAAGAAGGCATCTCATCAGAAACATGCTCATCCCTCAGTTATTATCCTAATGATGTTTTACCTAAAGGTCAGAACTTGCAAAAAACCCAACTCAATTTTCTATGGTACACCCTCTATGTATATTGCCAATTCATTTGACCATAAAGACTTTATCTCAATCAACATATATGGCTTCCTGCATGTCCCTGTAACAGTCAGTGCAATGCTATGTGTTTCATTTGCCTATTTAAATAGATTCTTTGTGAACAACCTGTACTACAGTAGTCAAGGTTTATTATGATTTCAGGTGGGTGGAATCCTATAATAAAAGTTTTTGATAGAATGTACAAAGTATATCACAGTTCAATCAGTCATAACACAAGATGAGAACAAACCTTTTTGGCGAGATCATGAGCATACTCAATGTCCAATTCATGGAGAGTCTCAATGTGGTCACTGGTGAAGGCAATGGGGACGAGGAGAATGTTCCTGTGACCTCGCTTCACCAGGCCTGTGATGGCCTCATCTGTACTAGGGGACAACCAAGCTGCTGGACCCACCTACATAATTGCATTAGATGGGTATCATCCACTGAAACCCTTTGGTTTTGACTTGGCTGCAAAGGATGTCTACTTGCAAAGCTTGATCCAGACTGGTTTAATATTGTAGTGCATTTTCCTTGGAGCATTTTACCATATACAGTATGACAATGCATGCATGGAAAATTTGGAAAATTGTTCTGATCTTCCTCTTTCTGAAGTATCCAAGAATCTTCTGCTTCATATAGCCATATGCTCATATGTAACTGATACCATAACAACTAACATGTCATACACTGTAATGAAGTCAAAAGATTGCTATCAAATTATCCTAAGATTATATGATAAGAATAATTTTGAAGATCTTTTTCCTACCTTGGACTGCCAAACAAGGCGATATGGGTTGGAGAAGTGAAGTTCCTGCATCACAAGCTCTACTGTCACACCTACTTCCATTGGGTACGAGTCCCCTCGACTCACCACCTATTTTGTATGAAGAAAAACCACTTCTTAACAGAAAACAGTCATTGTAGAAGTAAAACAAATAGGTCTCAAGGCAATAGCTATTGTCTCCACTAGGAGACACATTTTCAAACAAATTAAAAGCATGTAGCATGTGGCACTCTAGATGTGAGAGAGGGCAGAGTCAATTGAAAGAAACCACTGACATAGGCTGGGAACTGGCGAAGTAGTTTGGTTACAAGCAAGTTTTGCCTCAGTTCAACACTCTGATTGTTATTCATGCATAAATTTTCCATGAAAAGGTACAGAAGAACATACAGAAAACAATGAATCTTTTTATTATTTGAGCAGGAAAATTTTCCTGTTTAAATAAAAGCTCTGATAACTACTGCTTACTACTTAAATGGAAGCTAAGATAACTACTGCTTGTATCATGTTGCCCTGACATTTCAAATACATTTGAAGCAATACAGGGTTAAATGTGGCTAATTTTTCAAAATAGGAAACGAGTTATTAAAATATTCACACAAAAAGGAAATAATGCAGCCGACATTCATAAGCGGTTGGAAGAAGTCTGACAAGGATCTGCCCTTCCGCCAAGCATAAGTCCTAGGTCGGTGCAGTAATTTCAAGAGGGGCAACTCCTTGTTTTCGTTTTGAAAGAATGGTCATAAGAATCAGTTGTTTCAACCAACTGTGGTTACAAAATCTGCATTTAAAATATTAATGACATTATATACAAAGCTCAATATAACGGGTAGAGAGGAGAAATCGTTATTAAAGCACTCGGCAATATATGGCTGCTATTTGTAAAAGGAAGGAACTTTGCCACAGTGATCAGTACTTTCTTAATGGACCTCATGGCCCCACGTCGATGCGTTTATGTCACCATTTGTCTGGGGGCGCGATGCGTTAGCAGTGTGATCGAAATCAAATTTGGGAAGTGGTTGAAGAGTCGAAATTTTTCGGAGGAGGAGGGAAACTATGCAAGGGGGCAAGGCCGTATTTAGGGGGGGTTCATGGAGTTAAAACCCCCTGAAATATCTTCCTTAAATGTTTGCCATACTGCTATTCATCGGTGTCAATGGTGCAGTACTTGGTCCTTTCTATATTTAATAGCTTGTGACTTATTAAACACTGCAACTTACAGGAAAATCCAGATATGTCACAAAGATTTACAATGACAAGTATAAAAAAAAATAGCCACAGCGCGTACGCCAGACCTCAACCCCCCCCGAAATTAAATCCTAGATACGACCCTGCCCCCACCCTCGAGGGAGAAGAGAATGGAGAAACAGAGAGATACGTGTACTATCATGAGCAAGGATTTGGGAAGGTTCAGGGGGTTGAACCCCCCCCCCCCCCCCTCCTCCACTCTGCGTCATGGTTATCTGGAATCACTGGAAATCAAGGTGAAATGAAAACAGATTGATAAATTGAATGAAGTACCCAGACGCTGCTCACATCGATGATTCAAGTTTTCAAGTTTTTCCAACGTCATGTTGCGTTTATCTCATAAGTAATATCACTTTGAGACAGACGAATTTTGGTCTATAGAGTCATGAAAGATGCGTGATCCTATCCTTCTGGAGCCAATAATTGAAAGCCTTTGTGAATATGGAAGAGGTAGAGACTCTTCGTCGCTGGTGAACATCGTGACGGAAATCACGAGAAACGTCATAAACCTGAGTCAAAGGAAATGTTTCCTTAGGGTAGGAAATTCGATACTCCCTCTCAAAGTTATTAAAAGAGGTCAGTTCAAAAGATAGAGAAGAGGCATGGCGTCAATATCGTCAAAGTCGATAAATTGACCTCATTTTCTAGGTTCCAAGATGAAGGGTTAATGGAATGGAGTCGAAAATAAGAAACATATTTGTAGCAACGTGGATGCAAAGCATCCACGATGCCTCGCCTTCGACTCGTACTGGGAGTTCAACATTTCTGTTCCTAAAGGAAAAAACTACCATCTCTCTTTGGCTCGGTTTCGCCTTGTTTGCGAATTCTTCGTCCGGAATTTTATCCCGGATGAATCTTTCTTCGGGGGTCCTGGCTTACAAAATTTAATTTTTGAGGCAAATTAAGGACGACTGCCATGTCATCTGGCAAGTCTTAGTTCCAAAGAAAGACTGCCTTTGCTTTGACCATATACTACCCAGCAAACGTTGGACTAACGTTCTATCAACGTTTCGAACGTTTATTCAATGTTGATTCAACGTTGATTCGACGTTATGTGTTTCATATTGTTTGCTGGGTAGTGGGTAGTCGGCAGCTTAACATTCTCAATATTCTTTGTTGGATCACGGATGAAGACGGGATTGTTTCGACTGACAACAGGGCAGCCATTTTGGCACTGCTGTTGCAGACAAATGGTAAAATATCACAAAGCAATCGAGTACCAATATGCAATATGGTATTGGCGGAAAAGCCACGAAATGTGCTTTTCGAGGAACCCTGGCTCGTCGAAGGGGCAAGCGTATATATTCATCACTGAGATGTGTCGTGTGGAATCCCTCAGTGTTGCCTTGGAGGTTTGCGTGTAGTATCAAAGAGGGCAATTTTGCCATTAAAATGATACCAGAATGAAGCTTCTATCTTAATTAGGAGAGAAGTTATTGCGGAAACAATTCTAGTCGAGATGAAGGCCAGGCGCCTTAAACAGATCACATTCAAACTCACATTCCAGAGAATGCTACGAGTAAAAATAAAGGATTCGAGTAATTTCTTTAAAATGAATCTATCTAAATCTGATTTTTATGAAAAACGAAGGTGGTTGAGATCACCCTCTGGCTGATTCGGGGTGGAGTGGCCCACTGGTATCAAACCCACATGCGAATTTTGGTCATCGTGTAGCTCAGGGGTGTCAAACATACGGCCCGTCGTCTGTTCTGGAAATGTCCGCCTGAAAAGACTCTCGGCGCCCTCGGCACACGAGCCTAACCTCGAAGAAGAGCTGAAGGCGCCATCACTCCTTTTTCAACATTGGCAATTAGACGATGGTGTCATCAGGTTGACCCAGGCCTGGGCTGTCAGTATTCGAACCATTCGAATAGGGAGGGATTGTCGAGACGTCTATCACGGAGCTTCATTCGCTCGTCTGCCTCCGATCAGCAGCAGCGCGCGGCAGCGGTGGCAGCTTTCGGATGAGCCACGAAAACAGGCGTGCGATCTCAAACGACAGCTGTCATCGCCACTGCAGTGCTGTTGCTGTTGTGGCTGCGTGCGAATCGATGCATGCACGAGGGTTTTACGAGTCACCTGTCGTGTAATAAGTGTATCATGGGTAGGTGCGTTCTGTTGCTGCATGTTACCGTGAACTTTCCAGTTTTCTTACCAGAGCAATGACAAATATTTTTAAAGGAAACTGAATTTTGTTCTCACGTCCGAGGGCCTGTTTCTAACATAATTTTTACACGTCCACATACAGTATTTAAAAGTGGGTACGCGTAGTTGTCGGCATGTACATGCTGACAATAACCATTGATGGGCAAAACTTAAATTTGGTGTGTCCCAAAGTTGGAACGGTGAAAACTGAGTGAATAACAAATGTCGGTGAAAAATTGTGGGTGAGGCCTGCAGACATCTGCAGGGTAAGAATTGCGGCTCGCCGACCGATTTGAGTTTGACACCCCTGATGTAGTTGATTCGGACTGCAGGTCGGTATATACTGGGTGAGGCGAAAAAAAAACGGCACCGCTCTTCGAGATTCTTTGGAGTTCATGAAACAGCAGATAGCATGGCAAACAAATTTCTGAAAATACTTCCATGTATCCTTCAAATGTCCTGAAATTCTTGTTTATTTTCCTCCAGTCTTTTTTTTTCACACGAGTGATAACGCGAAGGCAACTCGAATTTTATTTTTCCGCGAGGAAACGTTTCTGGGAGAGTGCGGTTGGTACGCATTGAGCGCACGCGTACGATCTCGGGCCGAAGCTACTCCGTCTGCTCAAAAAAATGCTGCTCTTTGCGAAAGGATGTGGTGGGGTAAGAATGTCCGGTAACGGAAGAAACAAATGTAGGTCTATCATTAAGAAGCCGATTCACAAATTGCGAGGGAAGGTTCATCCGAGAGGAAGCGGAACACCGAAACTAGCTGTAACTGCAGAAAACCGCTTCCATGTGGAAGGAGTCATTATCTCTCGATATGATGATCTAAAGATGCAAAAATCCCATCTGCAAATTGCCAGACGCACGGGTGAGTTAGAGGTCTGTTCAGTGGATGAACACTTCATTCTGAAGTGCAAAGGAAAATGGTTCTTTGTGAAGAATTGATTCCGTCAGTTGGGCAGTTTCACGGGATAGCGTCCAGGCGCGAGTGCAAAAAATAAAATTCCAGTTGCTTTCGCAAAATCAGACATATAAAAAGGCTAGAGATAAACGCCAACAATTTTAGGATGCTCATAGAATTCATAGACGTACGTATGAAAGAAACCTCATTGGGTTCGCAGCCGTTTTGGAGGCGCCATAGAATTAAAAAAACAGCGCGCTTTCGTTTTGCATGGCCCGGATATAGTGACTGACACTTGCTGTCAATGGACTACCAAGAATTACACTATTCCAAAAAAAAGCGCGAAAGGTTGCGGATGGGAAGATCCCTTCCATCGCCTTATTGCCCTATCGAAACTCCTACACTATGTCGTCTCGTAGGAGTTTCCTAAATCAAGGGGAACTAAGAGACTTTGCAAACGTAAGGAAATCGTCGTGATCAGTGCAAGGAATTTCGAGCAATCAACAAAGAAATAGAGAGCAATAAGGGAAATATCCGCTAAAGCGAGGGGAAAGCGGTTTTTTTTCTTCGAATGGTGTATTGTAATTTTGCTCCATAATTATCAGATGCCATTTCATGTATACACTGGGCATTCAGGGCGCATTCAGTTGTGACCCGAGTCATGACTCGAGGGTCTCAGTTCAACGCAATTGAGCTTCAAAATAAATTTTACTCCATGGTGACACCTCTTATCAATATCATCAATACTGGGTATAATAGTTTTTGAAAAGCACCGCACCTGCCGAGAATCATGAACCTCGAGTCATGACCCGGGTCACAAATGAATGCACCCACTAACAGCCATGCCAGGAAGGAAAAAATTTTGTTGAATCTCATGTTCTGGTTCATAGTTTGTAGGTGGAACTTGGATTCATTAATAGACTGGTCCATAGACCATGACGTACATCTAAAATAAGGAATTATGGTTCCTTAATATACAGGGTGGCAACAAAAAATGTTTCACATTTCATTGACCTATATTTTCATTAATTACTAAGGTAGAAAATTAAATTACAAGTCATATGAAAGACAAACTCAAGAAGTTTTCTAATAGGAAACAAGTTCAAACTTTTCACCATTCCTTTGGATAATCGCTTTGTAACATACTGCAGTGTTTTCAATAACATTGTCCAGTGTCTTGTGTGTTATGCCTCTTAACGCTGTAACCGCAGAGAATTTGAGTCTATTAATGATGTGTAGATTTGTGGAGAACAACCTTTCTTTAAGGAAACCCCATAAAAAAAACTAGCAGTTCAATATCGGATCCTCCTGGCTTATCGAACTTATCAACGCTATTCTTAATCGTTGGATTTAACGGGGCTGTTATGTAAGACAGCAGTCTTACATAAGCTTCACATCCAACAAGCAACACAAGCTACTAAAGTCAATTTGGGAAATTGATTAACCCAGTGCCACTTGATGATGGCATTGATGGAACCAGTAATAGAATAAGTATACCTAATACCAACGATAACGGTATTTGTATTCCTGAGTTTCAGCATATTAGTTATTGGTCAATATTTTGCTCAACATCAGTTCACTGCTGGAAGGCCTCCCCAAGTACGTATTATACCATTTCACCACTCCATCTCTTCCTCAGTCTTCCCTGCAGACGTTTTCCCTCTCATGGTTGTCATTTTGTTCATATCATTTCTTTACTTAAAGAACAATCAAACTCAAGAAAGTGCAAGTGCAGTGAAACACCAAATGATTACCATTGTCAAGCAATCTGTTGGTCACAGATACTTAACCTATCCATATGGTCACTCACTCCCTTTAGCATTATGCATGGCAGTTTTCAGGATGCTAAGTGGCTAAATGAAAGAAGGGAGACTGAATCGACATCAAACACCTCCATTTATTTATCAAGATCTGGGCACTGGGCAGGTGACTCAAGTTCACCATGGGTACAATGAGAATCCATCCAAATATTACAGTACAATCTTCCATTCTCACTTCTCATGTCTAAAAAAATCTCCATTGTTGCACTCACATTTACTACACAGAAAAAGGGTCTCAGATCTTTTTCTCACCAGGTAACAAAAAAGAGATTTCATGGACCCCCTGGAATCAAGTTTCCATGACTATTTGAGATCAGAATGGAAGGAAGGGGTCGAGGGAAACACTGTCCTTTCACTCCTCTTTCTGGCTATCACAAAAAACCCCATATCTCAGTTCCCATGGGTCCTTGACCATTAGACCATTTTCTCTATGGTTACATCACTACACGGCCCAATGAGACTGATGACGAGACGATACAGACGACACAGCACACAGAGTTGCCCAACTACTGCACTAAACTACCCAGTACATGTGTTTTCAAAATATTCTCAATAAATTTTCTTATATCAAGAGACACTAAATGGGACACTCTTTTCAATATCTTTTTCCTGGTTTAATATTTACTTCAGGATGCTCATATTGTCAGTTGCAGAAGACATCTAGTTTCTTGGTGACCTGCATGGTATGAAAACCAATTATCCCAAAGGCATCATAAATCATGAGAACGGGGAAAGCAAAATTAACCAATTTGCATGCTCTGTATGATTGTTCCTGGATGCTGCTGATCTGACACTTCAACCATAAAGAAGCATCCAGGTGAATTTCAAGCTCCAAATCTTGGGGGAAAATATCTAGAGTTCTGTATTTTCTGGCAGAATTTGGGTTGGTAATTTTATAAATTAGCAGTTCCAGGGCATCAGTCATTTAGAGCAAGGAAGCATTCAGATCCATACTGTCAAGGAATATATCCTGGACTACAAACAATATCTCACCAGTAAAAATTGCAGGCAATCATTTGGACTTTATCTCCAAAAAAGTGCTACCTTGCAAGCTTGTACAGCTGAACTGGTGCTTCCAGAAGAGTTCTGCATCAAAATGCTCCCTCAAGATAACTTACAAGTGAAACCTTCAGGTTCATGAGACCATTGCCAGAGAGAATGATTTCCCTGTCTAAAGAATGGTGTACTTCTCTGTTCTGGTACTACTTCAGTTTTGTTTAGCATAAAAAGAATTGGTCAATGCTAAATAATTACAGCTCGGATATTTCTGAAATCTTGTTTTGAATTTAATTATACCATCACTTGAACACAGAGGCAAAAGATGCTTTCCTGGCTCTCTCTGAGGAACTGAGTGATATTTCCCAGAAACCTTTCTTACTTATCTGAGACTCAAGCACAGAATAAGAGGCTCACATGATATTGGATGAAGGAAAAGAAAAACTGGAACTTTTTTTTATCAGAAACATAAGGTAGATGGGTCCTGAATATGAGCAGCCTTAAAGGAAGAATGAGAAATTTCAAGTTCTCAAAGTGTCACAGGTTTTTTCTCAATAAAGTACCTTGTGCAATTGTGGTTACTTTTTGTAGAGCTGCACTTTTAAACTGGAATAGCAAAACCAGCATATGTGAGCTTATCAAAGCATTGAAAAAAAGGCATATTTCAGAGAGAGTGGGTAGTGACTGCTGATCACTCACATGAGGGGGCAATAGTGAGAGTAGTTGGACAACACTGACAGTGAGATGGGAGGTGACAGAAAGTGGGGCTTGATTGCACGTAAGTCCATTCTCTGTTATATGGTGAAAGATTCATCAACTATTGGGCATGTCATATCGAGCACAATGATAAAAAAATTAAACAAAAAAACAAAAACAGTGTGGCAGTTGAATCAGAGATTCTGTACAACCTGATATGTCTATGTTTCCTATGACATAACTATATTTTCCTCTATTTCCACAACCCCTTTAGCACTAGGATGGGGATTCACCAAGAATTGGCACTACACCTCTATTATTTAAAGCTTGGTGAATTTTCATCTCTGACAAATGATGTAGGTTATTGCACTTCCCCTCACTTCTATCCTAGTGGGGAAGGGGGTTGAATGGAAAATCCTGGGCAAGGTTTTTTTTTGAGCTTCTGTGTTCACCTAGTGACCTAATCTGAGAAAAGAAACAAAATTTGGCAGCCTATATGTAACAAAAACTTCTACAGAAGGTACTACAGAAAAATAATGTGACTTTTCCAATATTTGAAAATTTCTTAACTGCCATTTCACATTTTTCATTCAAAGCAACATTCTTGCTTTTGTGGTACTTGAAGTTTCTCAAATTATTGTTTATCTCATGACACTTAATGTTTCTCATTTNTCCAGGGCATCAGTCATTTAGAGCAAGGAAGCATTCAGATCCATACTGTCAAGGAATATATCCTGGACTACAAACAATATCTCACCAGTAAAAATTGCAGGCAATCATTTGGACTTTATCTCCAAAACAGTGCTACCTTGCAAGCTTGTACAGCTGAACTGGTGCTTCTAGAAGAGTTCTGCATCAAAATGCTCCCTCAAGATAACTACAAGTGAAACCTTCAGGTTCATGAGACCATTGCCAGAGAGAATGATTTCCCTGTCTAAAGAATGGTGCACTTCTCTGTTCTGGTACTACTTCAGTTTTCTTTAGCATAAAAAGAATTGGTCAATGCTAAATAATTACAGCTAGGATATTTCTGAAATCTTGTTTTGAATTTAATTATACCATCACTTGAACACAGAGGCAAAAGATGCTTTCCTGGCTCTCTCTTGCAATCTCCTCTGGGCAAAAATGGTCTTACATTATGCATTACAAAAAATATGACATTTCTTTTCACTGAGCTTAATAAACAAAAAGGGCCAGTTAAATTGTTCTAATGCAACTCCATCTGATACTGTGAACCCCATTGCCATTTTAGCTTATGACATCTCAAATGAATAAGGAAAATATCTGCTCAGTTCAAAAAAATTTCAACCAATCTTTCATTTTCTTTAGAGTTGAAGCATCAAAACCTGCAGTGCATGCAATTTCAAGGATGATATTGTTGTTTGATCAATTATTCTTGTTATGCATAATGACAAATCATTAAAATTGTTAAATTAAAGGGTGCTGGCTTATTTGTAAAAATATCGCCAAATAACATTGTGTGACAGTGCTTTTTTTCCTGCACATGTCCTCTTAGATGAACGGAGAGTGATTTTGGTCCACAGAAAAATGTATCACATGAAATGCAACAAAAACAACATATTGGCCAGAAGTAGCTTGCAGATTGCTTGTTCATTGTGATTTTCAATACTTTACCTTAAAATGTCATTAAAATTGAGGAACTGAGTGATATTTCCCAGAAACCTTTCTTACTTATCTTAGACTCAAGCACAGAATAAGAGGCTCACATGATATTGGATGAAAGAAAAGAAAAACTGGAACCTTTTTATCAAAAACATAAGGTAGATGGGTCCTGAATATGAGCAGCCTTAAAGGAAGAATGAGAAATTTCAAGTTCTCAAAGTGTCACAGGTTTTTTCTCAATAAAGTACCTTGTGCAATTGTGGTTACTTTTTGTAGAGCTGCACTTTTAAACTGGAATAGCAAAACCAGCATATGTGAGCTTATCAAAGCATTGAAAAAAAGGCATATTTCAGAGAGAGTGGGTAGTGACTGCTGATCACTCACATGAGGGGGCAATAGTGAGAGTAGTTGGACAACACTGACAGTGAGATGGGAGGTGACAGAAAGTGGGGCTTGATTGCACGTAAGTCCATTCTCTGTTATATGGTGAAAGATTCATCAACTATTGGGCATGTCATATCGAGCACAATGATAAAAAAATTAAACAAAAAAACAAAAACAGTGTGGCAGTTGAATCAGAGATTCTGTACAACCTGATATGTCTATGTTTCCTATGACATAACTATATTTTCCTCTATTTCCACAACCCCTTTAGCACTAGGATGGGGATTCACCAAGAATTGGCACTACACCTCTATTATTTAAAGCTTGGTGAATTTTCATCTCTGACAAATGATGTAGGTTATTGCACTTCCCCTCACTTCTATCCTAGTGGGGAAGGGGGTTGAATGGAAAATCCTGGGCAAGGTTTTTTTTTGAGCTTCTGTGTTCACCTAGTGACCTAATCTGAGAAAAGAAACAAAATTTGGCAGCCTATATGTAACAAAAACTTCTACAGAAGGTACTACAGAAAAATAATGTGACTTTTCCAATATTTGAAAATTTCTTAACTGCCATTTCACATTTTTCATTCAAAGCAACATTCTTGCTTTTGTGGTACTTGAAGTTTCTCAAATTATTGTTTATCTCATGACACTTAATGTTTCTCATTTTGCTAGTTGATATTTTCAAAGTAATAAAATCTTGAAGCCTTTTCTTCCTACAACTTTGCATATTCCATGTCTTTAACTATTGGATTTCATAACTCCACAAAGACTTTCAAAAGCGGTCACCTCAATTAGACAGGTCTAATATAGCTTGATTCTAAGAATCAACTTATTTTCCCCATTTTTCCCTTGATTTTGTCACAATTTCCCATGACAGGCATTACTTCACCATCAAACTTCCCACAATACTAAATCATGCCTTTACTTCTGCTCTGAGAGGCTTTCAAGATCACTTTATAAGTTAACTCACTCTTCACAAATATACCTTAAGGTATATGCCTATGTATGCAGGATAGCAGTGGTGTGGACAGGAGGAGCCTGGGGGCCAAGGTGCCTTTTCAGTCTCTATTAGCTCCCTAATACAAACAGGGACAACCCAATATCATGGACATAAGCATGTGAATGCTGCCAACTCTATCAAAATTAGGTGTATTCTTCAGGTAGTTAGCTAAAGTGCAAGAAACTTCTTGTATTTTGAGAATGATGAGGTAGTAGGGATTTTAAACATAGAGATGAGATGAGAAATTAGGAAGTGCCTGCATTTGAATTTAAGGGCCTGATACCTCAACTCAACTTAAGTGGAAATACTCCTAACAAACTGAGCATGTAACTGTTGATAGACTCAAAGCATGAAGGCCAATTAGGCTGATGAATCAAACAATCAACACAATTGATACAGGACACTGATGAATAAAGAAATATTCTAATGAGCTCTAGGATCTTGATGCAGCAGATGTAAGAGTGGACGACATGGAAAAGATAGTATGCAAGACATTAGAAAGGCAAAACAATTCACAAAGTGCAAGAAACCTTCCCAGGGGATTCATTTTTTATGATTCTTCTTTCCTCATGAATTTAGAGAATCCTGACAAGAAGATATATATGTTCTTTCAGTCTCCATCTATTGAAATTTCACTTGTGTAAGTACCTTTCAGTTGCAGGGTTCCATAGACATTGTTGAATAGGGGTCTTCAGCCATTACAGCCAATTTGTAGGAGGAAGGGAGGGAGGAGTTAGGAATTTCAGGCAACAGGGGTTTTCCTTGTTGCAGTCTCATGAAAGGGGAGTTGAGAAGAATAAAGTCTTCCTATCCCCCCAAAAAATGAGCCAGAAATTTACCAGCAAAGAGGTCACCTCTTAAAATCATGGGGGAAAAAAAGCACACCTGCTTTACAGGAAACCCTGTCTTTAGCCTGCCTATACAACGATCATGCATACTTTTGGCATGTACTATCCCCCTTAACTGAAAAAGAGGCAGTAGGCATTTCATGTAGACTGAAGGCAATATTTTAAATTCAAGGTGATCCTTGCTGCAAGCTGCATCTAGCTCTCTAATTGATGCTGATATTATAGTGCCACAGACAATAGACACTCAATAATGGACACTTGAAGATGTATCAAATCCTTTTTAACTTGGCCCTTGATAGCAGCATTGAGTCAACTTTAGAGCTTTTCAAACAAGGAATCTCTTAAAAAGGTGCACTGCAATTCCAACTGATGGAAGGGAGCAGGATTTCAGTGAGTAGATTAAACTGAGAGCCCCACACCCGAATTCTCAATTGAGGATATTGGGTACTTACACAGTTGTCCTAATTCTGAGGTCTTCCTGCTTCAGTTGCATTCAAATTACTTCCCACTTCCCTGAACTTCAGATTGGTAAGGCAGGAAAGACCTGAGAACTTAGTGTTGGTCCAGTTCTTTCACTGGTGCACCAAGAATTCTGAATGACAGTGAAATTTGTAAAATATTGGCACTAGGCCTCCAGGACAGTGAGAACTTGGAAAATTTCTAAAGGAGGGAATAGAGGCACATTCTGAAGAGTGTTCAGTAGCACGAATCCAGATTTTACTTAGGAACATAAGCCAGCCATTCATTCATTCCACCACTATCTCACATGTCCATGCCTGTCTCCTTCTTTTTAAAATGAGATTCAGTTTGAAACTTGAGAGTGGAAATATCTTCTCTAAACTCTTTCTGACTAGGCGACTACAGTCTCAGCTGTTTTCTCTTTCTTGATACTTGAGCAGCTCAGGGTATATAGCAAGAACTCAAGAGATTCGTAAATACAATCACAATGCCGACGTAAGACCGAGATGCCCGATATCCTCCTAATCACGATGGAAGCAGCCAATACTTGTCATAAATAATTATAATGTAGACTCAGGAAAGGTTCATGTGAAGAAGTCATGGCTGTTGGTGTGTTAATGGTTCACTCAATGGCCTTGGAGAGGAAGTCGAGGAAGCGCTTGGCATATTGCTCTGGCTGGGCGGTGGAGATTCCCTCGACTCTGTCACCATATTTCACTGTCTTTGCTGCCTTGGCAGCTTGCTTCTTTACCCCATAGTGGGTGAGGACATCAATGATGGCGAGAAAATAGATCTCTTGCTTCTCTGCCTCTGCACACACACACACACACACACACAACCAAATCATATCACATAGGTAGGATGGAGACAAGGGTGGCAGAGGACATACCACAGAATACCATAAAATCAGAGAGCTGGTCTGAGAAAAAGAGGCAAAAATTTCAAGCTTACAGTTCAAGGAGACTTTATCAAAAACTAAGTTCTTGACTAAATTCTTCATGAAGGTTCACCCAGCTGAAAACTTGGAAAATCCTCTTTCCTTTTACCCTTTCTCGGACCCATTCTTTCACCAATTTTAATTATTTTTTCACAACTTATTAGATGAACCTACAATTCATTTTTCTCATGTGCCTATGGAGAGGGTGTTAAACCAATCCAATTAGAACAGCCAGTACCACTTACACTTCAGAATTATATTCATTATGACTACTTAAACATTAGGGGTTATGAAATACTAAATGATCAGCAGACAATCATTTAGGTAGTGTGAATGGGTCATACATGGTATTTCTCCCAAGTTTTTATGTGGTGTGTACTTCTGTGCAGGCTGTTATATTGATGAATCCATGAAATATCTGTGCTGCTTTTTCCAGGCTTTCACATAATTCAAGGTTGAATTTGAACCATGGCACAGGCTAAGAGCCACTTCTCATATGCACCTTAGCCATATTGCTCTCCAACTATATTACTCCTTAACCTATAACTCTTTTGGAGGGCAACTGCTAAAATAATTCAGGAGGGGTAGAACTATTCAATAGTTAGGATTTAGAGGAAGTCACAGCAAGTTGTGTCCCACTGCTCTAGCTAAAGCTCTGACTCAGATAGCCTTTTAAATGTTGTATGTAATTACTCCTGCCCATCAATCCTCATTCTACTTGCTTTTGAGGAAAGGCAACCCAACCCATTCCCCCCATTAAATATGCCATGTTCCCTTTCTGAACATTTGGACACTTCTTCTGTCAGGACAGAATCTAACCAAGATTGTGCACCATAACCAAGGAAATTACTAAGACGAATACATCGGTGGCAAAAAAAAAATTAATTTTCTGCAACCATAAGCTTTGTCCCCTTTTCTGACAAAAAATACAATCAGCTTAGGTATTTCTTTTCATCAAAGCCAAGACCGATAATGAGGATACTTTACGGTACATACCATCATGACTCGGGACGGCATAGATGTCGATATTGGGGTCGATCTGGCCATCATTGGAAGAAATGCGGCGGAGACGTGCAGCTAATGGAGAGTCGGGTGG
Organism: Darwinula stevensoni; assembly: GCA_905338385.1. Taxonomy (NCBI): domain Eukaryota; kingdom Metazoa; phylum Arthropoda; class Ostracoda; order Podocopida; family Darwinulidae; genus Darwinula; species Darwinula stevensoni. Next base: position 175,334 of record CAJPEV010000133.1, read on the forward strand.
AGTCGGGACTCCCTCGTTCGGATTCGATCCCCCTTCTCCTCCACCGGACCCACCACTGTCCTCTCCTTCTTCGTCCACGCCCTTCTCCAATTCCTCTTGCTCCTCCTGTTCTGCCCGTTCCATGTCATGCACTCCTAGCAGGAGGCTGTAGTCCATCACATGGAGCTTTGTCAGGAACTGTCACACACATACATAAATCATGCGTTAACTTCTTCCATTATCACGGAGAAGTGATGGTGAGGAAAAAAAAGGGATTCACGTCGGTGTCAGCCTGGAGGGTCTCAAGGAGCTTGTCCTTGGCCTCCTGTCCAATATGGATTTTCATGCCTTCGTTCACGAAGTCATTGTCTTTCAAGGTGGGTAGATCTTTCTCCTTCTCCTTATCGGATGCTTCTCGGTCGACCGTAGACCCCTTCAGATCGTACTTCCTGCAAAAAAAGTCCCATCATATCGGCACGACTAAACGATTTTTCAATTTTAAATACTAAGCAGTTCAGATATGCAAGCAAATCTACCGATGGATGCGAAAATGGTTGCTGAAGACGTTCCTCATGATGACGACGTAGTGCTCCACATTATCCACCGTCAGTCTGTACATACCCATGTACTGAGGAAGTAGGGTCTTCCCGTGCCTCTCGACGATATACTAAGAAAGCATCGGCATTGTCATCATTAGCAACAGCAAGGCGAACTTTATTGGTGAAGATATCTCTCAGTGAGTGACTGCTTTCCCATAGATGTCCCAACGATTAACCGACCTATCTTTCTAACCGATTACCAAAATCCGGTTTCGATTAAACGTCATGAATCATTCTCCTCTCAGTTCTTTGAAATAAAAAAAAGGAATTTCCCCCAGATATGGAACAGGACGTTCTACGAACACGGCAGAAGAGGCGGGGAAAAAAAAGATAAAAGTACACGCGGCTTCATATCTCTTTCTCTCCCCATGATCCCTTAAAGTCCCTGTTTTTTAATTTAATTACCTATATGCTCATTAGCATTTCTCGGATAAAAAAGAAAAGTGGAATTCTGACTCCCTTTTACTTTTGGCTTTCCCGATGGTCATAGGGATACGCTTCCAATGAGTTTTGGTGCCGCTCTCAAAAAGATTTCGTTCCCGTTTCGTGCCGTACGTCGGAGTAATCGGGAAGGGTTCTCAAGGCGAGAGTTCTCAATCACGTACTCCTTCCTTTCATTTTCTGATTATTCTGAAATAGCCCAATATTTTTCAAGTATTGTTCAAGGTTACTTCTTTTTTACTAACGGGGTCTAATCAGGGCTCTCAAGGACTCGTCAGGAAATGGAGATCCCTTACCATTCGAAAAAAAAATTCTTTTTAATAGGAAGCACCTAATAGAAATATATATCAGAGAAAGGGATAACTTCCGCCCCTTTCTAGAAGCATTTCATGTCGGGTCATTGCGAGTTTTCTCTGAGCCGTCGTTAACCGTCATGTGACAGGATAGTTTACGTCGGAGACCGATTGATGAATTAACCGAAAATTGAGACCCCTAGAGCCTCAAGAAGGTATTGGGAGAAGGGACTCACAGAGTGATAGGGTTTGAGAAGGGAATGCATCTGTTCCACTTCTTCCGAGGTAAGAGTCTTGACGACAAAGAGTTGATCGAAGGAGAGGAAGAAGCGGGCTCCACTTCGACCTGGGTTGTCCTCAGCCACAGGCTGTGATCGCGTCAGGGACTCGCGGTAATCTTGGTCGTCCATCCCAAATCTCTCTCGCAGGTTTCGGAATACCAAGGGACAATACTCCTTCACTTTGAAGTGACTAGGCATGTTATCCCTGCCATGACGCAAAAGGAAAGAATTTGTCAGAAAGACGGATATCAAGAGCAAGAGCAAGAATTCTTAGCCCATTTAATCGAACTAATTCTCTTGCACGAATTGTATTACTTTTTCCCGCAGTCAAAGCTAAAATGAACACGCATTAAGAATCCGTTAAGGTTTTATGCCTGAGGTGTGCCTACAGTCTCCAAAAGAAGTAATCCAAAAAAAGCCTTACTTGTTGAAGAGATGATGATCCACCTTGACCTTGGTGAAGGATTTGAAATCATCAGGCATGAGGAATACAGGGATGTTCACGTGACTCAGCTGGCTGATCTAAATAATAATTCAATAAAAATGTTTTGCATTTTCTTACAATGGCAAGTCTGGGCCTGACGTTAAGGCATAATTTAAATTAGGGCTGTTAATCGACTAAATTTTTGAATCGATTAATCGAATTTTAATCGATCCTATAGTTCCTCCTTGAAACATATCCTAGGCGCTGGGAATGATTCTGCTTGTGACATGCCCAACACCTAGGCGAGCCTCAGGAATTGACTCAAGGCGATGCAGTCGTTAACATAGCAGTTACTATCCATACATATCAATACAATAGTTCATCCTACAAGTAACACATTCCAGTCGAAAAGAAAATAGTTACTATCATACTTAGCCAGATAAATAATGAAACGTAAGCAAAGAAGTGCACTGAGGCCCTTTGCCATTTAGCCAACCCATAACGGAAGGATGCCAAAATGTAACCTAAAAGATTGGACATATACAGAGACACTTCATTACGCAGAGATTTAAATATTCATCAACGATTTACAGGACAACACAGGATGGAAGAGCAAAAATAGGACAGGAAAAAAACAAGGAATAGGAGAGGGTTTCACACTTTCGTTTCCACCCCTCTCGCCTGCCCCCGGCTTTCCCCCTCTCTCGGCTACGTTCCGGGGAACCCACGGACGTCTACCGGTGCACTTACACGTACGCCTCTCACTCCCCAGTCTTCACATTATCCTTTTTCCTGCCTCTCCTGCCCAACTCCCCTTCTATGCTTTCCCTTGCAACTTCCCCATTACGACTTTCTTTTCCCCGATTGCATCCAGTGACTTCTCGGTCGCTCTGTCCAAGTCCGCTGTCCCACCTTAGCCTGAAGCGCGGGGCCTGCAAGGCAATGCCTTTAAAGGCCATAGGCTAGGCAGAAGGACACGGGATGCGTACCAGTACGCTTGTGGATGCGAAGGGGCCAGGAAGCCTTTTTTGGAATAGTCTGAAAGCGATGGCTTTGTTTTTGTGTTCCCTTTTCCCAAAAATATTTTGTCGTTTTGAGGACCACTGAGTGGTGCGAAAACGACTACCTTCTATAAGCCATCATTACCTTTCATTCCCTTTTCGTTTGTTTTGCAAAACTATGAACTACACAGTAAAATTATAAGGGGAAAAAGAGGCATTCAGGGGGAGACTAGAGGGTCGATTAAAATTCGATCAATTTTTACTAATTTTTTTAATCGCGATTAATATCTTAATTGATTAATCTAATTGAATTGACAGCCCTAATTTAAATTTTAAAAACTTTATATCGTCAATTAAATTTTGAGCAATTGTCACTGTCCTACATAGCCGCGACACGTGCGTGGAATCGTCGGGTGGAAATGAATGGAAGGAAGGATCTTGTGTAGGCACCCAGACAGCAGGTAGCATGTAGGAAAAAAAAAGGAAATGCAGGAAGAGGATGGAGGTTTTATTCTTCCCTCCGGCACTGGAAGACGCATTCTCCTCCTGGGTCCGAGTACTCGTTTCCCTGCTGTCTGTCTGTCTCGTCCGTAAGCATGACCTCGATAAGGTTCAACGCGCTATTTATGGAAGTCTGGAATCGGAATGTCAACTCGAGCGACCACGGGTCACGGCGGACACCAACGCGGGGAGGGACGGATCAGATCGTTTCCAATAACTGCATTTATGCCTGCACACTCGAACGGAGATCTCTATCTACTACATGCCAAACGTAGGTTCTTCTACTTCCTTTTAGCTTCTAACGGGCTTTTAGGTAAGCGAACTAAAAGTCCGTTAATGGCCTAGGGGAAGCACAAGAACTAAGGGGGAGGTGATACAGGGCCCTTTCTTTCCCGGGCGGACCCATGTCTACGAGAAGATGCTCCGACCGCGTTGAAGAAACTCCCTCCAGCCTGGTCTGCATCATTGCACACGGTCCCATTGAAAACGGTGGGATCTAATTTCAGTCAAGAAAACGTTCCTTTTTCTATCCGCGTTGGTGTGCGGCCACCCTGAACACGAGACTCCTTGTACGAACCAAGAGGCAAGGAAATCAAGAGGAAATTGTGGTCTCCCGAACGCGACAATTTCCAACGTTTCAAACGTAACGGAATCGAGTGGCAAGGGATGGAATGCGATACAATAGAGTGAGTCCTAGTAAAAGACGAAATGAAAGCGAGAATGCGATAGAGAGGTGAATAAATAAAGACTTCCCCTTTTGCCACATCTGCGCAAAAAGCAGTCGTCTTTTCCCTCTTTTACCAAAGAGTAGTCATGCACAACTTTTATTCTATAAAGAGGCAAATGCATATTTCGACTTGCGTTCGAACGCCACAGGTAATACCGAAGGCCTTTATCTGCTGGGTCCGTTCATCAATGAGACAACTGTTAGCACTGCTCTATGCAAACCATCTTCCTTATATCCGGTTGGAAGGGAAAAGTTTATATATCCAATTTCATTTCATCAAATCGTAGATACGGATATTATTATATTTGTAGTGATTCGAGGCACGAAAGGAAAGGAGGCGGGTTGCGCATCACTCCCATAGAGGCTGTCAGGATACCGAAGAAAATATGACAAGAAGGACTTTTCCCTCCTCCTCGTCCCCGTCATACCCAAAGTACGGGCCGAGACGCTGAGGCATTTATACCAATATTTGGCAACCCAAACCAATGCCATAGATTCCTCTATTCATGCAGACTCGATTTCACGCACATAATGGGGCAGTGAAGGACAATGATGATCGCTCTGAGTAGCTTCATAGGGTATTTCATCTTTTATTCCCCATATTCACGGAGGAATCATGGAGCTCGATGAAATATTAAACATTTTTCAGCGAATATGTGCCCAAGCAATAACTGAAGGAAATGAAAGATTTTCATGAATGCTGCAAATAAAAAACGAGCTAATATATGAATCAATGTAGAGTAGAACTCCAATTATCCATGCTAACGGAAGGGGTAATCGATCTCCAGATATTTGGAAAATAAGGATAATCCGAATAAATTTTATTTCTACTCAAGGAAATTCAAAGACAATTCAAGTTTGAATTAGAAATGGAAGTCCCTGCCCCTCCAATTTGATAATAGGAAATGTGTCATTATTAATTATTATACATCACAGTACAATATGTGCGACAAGCACTGTATAGTAAAATTAATAGACTGGCCACAACACGCACGTTCGTTTTTTTTTTATTGCTTTACACGGATTACCCGGAAACTGGTTGATCCGCAAAAAGATAATCGGGGTTCTTCATTAAGTAAATTAATTATAGCAATTGCAAACTGCGTGAAAAGACTAGTATACATTTTGTCACTTGGAGAAATCGAAGGCGCATCGATTCCCTCGTAGGAAATGGGACCGCGTGTGTACAATACTGCCGTATCCTTGTGTATGCTTGCATCCTTTCAAATTCTTTCCGATTTTCTTTTTAGGCACAGAGAGCGTAGTGTGTGAAAGAACTTTTACCAAAGTTATATACATCTCCGTTCATCAAGTTAATAAATGAATGGTTAACATGAATATATACCACAAAAAAATACCTTTGAGATGTCTTCATCAGAAAGAAAGCAGCAACCATGTTTCAAGCAGGAATTCTGACTTCAAAATCATTACAGCAGATTGAAGTAGTAGGGCAAATGAATAACCATGGAGAAACAATTACATACCATGGTTACACAAACTCTGGAAAAAGAACTTCAGACTAATTTTTCTATAAGCAGTAGACCTATACCAATTACTCATGAAGCAGTTTGCACTAATCACAGCAATGTTGATTGCAAATGAACTGTCTGAAATGAACCATAAAAGTATTAGTCTGTCTGTGACAAGGGTTTTCACACTACAACTAGCTTCCCAGTTGATTTCACTTTCTTAATTCTATCAGACCAGGAATGACCAGCAGCACGAAAGGTGTAGGAAGAGAATTTTTAAAGAGAATTTTTAAAAGGCAAGTGCATGAATCTGCATCAGTTCATGTCTCAGCATGTTTCCATCCCCCATTTTCCCCCTACATTGAGCCATTATTATTTTCTCTCCACTCATTCTACAGTTTCTTTCAAATACATGCAAGAAGTATACGTTCATTGGGAGTGCAGGTACCCCAAGTAAAATCATGCCATATGTTCTAAATATTCTGGAACAAAGTCTATCAACACCCCTACAAGTGACTTTAAAGAGCCATGCTGCTATTCTGGCCTAATAAATATAAAATACAATCTTTACACTTTAAAGGCATAAAATAACACTGGCCATCCCATCTTCCCTTCACCATGCCCAGTTAGGTGAGTAAGGACCACTTTTAGCATCAACTTGCCCTTTAAATCATAATTTTCATTGTCCCCATGAGAGAACAAGATTTCTCTGTTTCACAATTACTAATTGGTTAAAGGTGAACCTCTGAGAAACTTGAAGACTAAAGGAGCTAGAAAAGCGACCTTTGGGGGAAAGGAAATTATTTGTTGAAATGCTGCATCCAGGTGAAGTGTGGCAGTTTAAATTTATATTTCTTTTACATTACATATTACATTACATAACTCTCCCAAAAAAAGGGACAAGTCATGTCTATGGTCTCCCCAGACCAACTAGGATCAAAATATGTCCAGGGAAGTTCTGGACAGGGTATACAGTCAATCATGACATTTGATTGCTAATTTACAGACCCTTTACGCCAAATGGTAAAGATATGAAGATAAACTTTGCATCTTGCATGGCTACAACTTTCTCCTTTAAAGGGTAAACACCTCGGGTTTAAGTTGAAGAACTGATTTTTGAAGGTAGGGGAGGGTGATAATATTTATGCTCTAAACATGAGTCAGTTCACAGCAGCCCAAGGCATCAGATAATATATCCAGTCACCCAAAGCCAGTTGTCCTACTGGGTGAGACCATGAATGAGGAAGAGAGGCACAAATCAGGACTAGATCTCTCATACACTTACCGTGTGGTTGACTCCCCACATGAAGACAGAGAGGATTGGTTCATTCGCCCTGAAGAGTTTCCTCTTCTGGTGCTTCACCCTGATGTGTTTCTTCTTCAATTTACTTGGTCCATTTGAGAAAGGCATGATGGTTAGCTAATGGTGGATCTCCTCAACATAAACTGGTTATGACTGCAATGTGCTGATGGCCAGCACCAGATTGGAGGCTTTGTTAGATCTAGTAGGGCTTCCTAAAGACCAGTGTGTCACCTCAAAAAATGGATCTGATTCATGCTGCCCTATCAGGATCTTCACAGACCATTGTGAGATGAATTTTCAATTACTTATTTGCTTGTGAAGCCAAGATGAGCAAACCTCTATTGGCCAATGAAGGCCTATAGCACCAGCATCCTTTGTTTTCAGCAAGTTTCAGGACATCTGAAACATAGATTTTAGGAATCAATAAGATGGCATATCAGGGTAGAATGCTAAATCGCACTTAAGGGAATGGGATACATCCATGCAGTACACCTTATTAAAATAGGACATCCAATTCAGAGAGATGGAAGCCTACTTTTTTTGTAATGATCTCATTTGTTTCTGCTAGCGATGTAATGATATTGAATTTTGGCTAATTAATATTCAATATTGAAATATATATAATTGGCACATAATTACAAACATTCAAGCCCTAAGAAAAAATTCCAAGACATTCATGAAAACAACTTGTATCATGAGAACCTTCTGCTTATTGCAGTTTTAGACAAGTGGAGATCATCAAAAGCAAGAGATCCACCACACACTAATAGGGATAATATAAGAAAAGGTATAATGAAGTTCCTGAAAGATTAATCACAGAAAATAAAATCACAACCACCCAATAAGAGAATGCCATTCAGGAGCAATGGGAACTCATGAACAAGGCAAGCCACAGGGACATAGGTTATAGTACCAACCCCCAAATTTCCAGGATTTCCAATGTTCATTATGTCAACACCTCATACACAAGTTGGCATGATAATGACATTGGAAATAGGGAAATTGTACGTCTTGTGCTCCACCTCCCCCAAACATTTTGTTATAATACATGGAAAAATTAATCTTAAGCCCCACCCACTTTCCTTTGCAGTCTCATTTCTGTATCAGTCCTGATTCCAGTAACTCCCTCATATCTTGCACCTATGGACCTTCCCCAAGGTCCCCTTCATGTACACTGCAGTCTCTTCAGTTAGCCCCTACTTCATTGTTTAGTGGAGTCATTTGTTAAGGGTTGTAACAGCAGTGTGATTTCTATGCTTTTTCATTCTCTCTTTAGTCGCAGGACACAGGTACATGCACATCTCCAAATGTCAAGCTTGTCAAAGCAAATCTCGATGACTTCTCATGAAAGCCTAGGGCCTGCGAGTGAAGTCATTATAAAATGGTTGCCACATGTCCCATAAACTCCCATTCATTTTAGGATGGGGTTCCATCCCATTTCCTCCCTCATGAGGAAGAGGCTCATATCCTGAGCATGGGCCCATACATCTAACATTAAGCCTCATTCAGCCAGGAGGGGGCTAACATGGTGAATGTCCAGAATACCAGAGGGAAGGAGGGTTGACATGACAATCTTTGTCCAACCATGAAAGGGAGAGTATTACCATTCACACATACACCAGGAGCATCATGTGCATGTGAAGACACTAACTGCCTAGAAGGGATGGGCCCTCAGAGCTTTGCAGCCATCCTCTTGCCTACAGTCCGAAAGGAAATAAAAATCTTACATGTTGTTATATACCTTTTTTAATTAAATAAAATGCATTCAGGCATGTTCGACCTTCCTCTGATAAAGATGAGTGATCATCCATCACTCGCTGCGGACTTCACTAGGCTATAGGCTACGTTAGGCTTAACGAGAGCCAACCGTCTGGTCCCAATGTTTAAGTAGGATATCAACCATATGCCAACCATAGCTTTCAATATGACATGGCATAGTTTGAGAGAACTAATTTCAAATGTTAGGCCTAAATGGAATTTCTACGTTTCACGTGAGTGAGCTCGGCTAGCCAAACGTTTACATGTTCGACAAGAAACACAATATGACCCAGAGTTCCGCATTTGGGACACTCCTGTTCCCAGTAATTCCTCTCATTACAAACAAGGCAAGGTTTTTAAAGCCTAGAGTAGAAGTCACCTCTCCAGGAAATAAAGTCGATATGGCTAAACTGTTCACAAAACGAGCGTATATCCTACCGGTTTTTGACTTGGTGGCTAGCCTAGAAACCCGTTCCTCGTTGCTCAGGGGAGCGCCATATTAGCGATCGGATCAATCGCATGGTCCCTTGTGCTCTGATTGGTGGATTTGATGACGTCAACAACATCGTCTGGTTCTGAGACAAAAATGACGCCGTGGGCACCACGTGCAGGATGGCATATACTAGGGAGGCGGCTGCCCGTCCAGGCAGGCCTTGTACGGAGTTTATTGCCCTCTCCGACGATTATTTGCTTTTCTCTCGTGAAAACTCGAAGGTTTGCGCAGATATTAGTAATTTTTTCGAGTTCTTAGGAGCTGGTGGAAGAAACATTCTGCTTGATAATCATAACAGACAGCTCCAGATCAGGGCCGGCCTTAGGCATGTGCCACATGTGCCTCCGCACAGGGCGCAAATTCACCAGGGGCGTCAAAACGTGCCTGAATAAATAAAGCTATTATGGATGCCACCCTCAGTTTTACTTCAAAAGTCTTCCGTTTCGGCGTCTTTTCGGACGATAAGGATTGACCCTTCTCCCTTCTGAAGGGGGGGGGGGGGGGGGGGGGGGGGGGGGGGNGGGGGGGGGGGGGGGGGGGGGGGGGGGGGGGGGGGGGCGCGTTGGGAGTCTCTTTGCACAGGGCGCTGAAATAGCTAGGGCCGGCCCTGCTCCAGATGCAGTGTCATGAAACACTGGAAACATTGAAAATTAAAGCTTCGAATGGGAAAGCTCACAGCACCCTCAAGATAATCCATGAAACATGCGTATTTCGTTCATTTTAATAATCTAATTAGGAAATTGGTGACGGCATCGGAACTATTCCGTTTTCCCTTTCCTGTGTTGGACAAAATCCTGAGTGACAATCAAGTTCCTGAACCGAATTTTTAATAAGCACAGCGGCTTCGTTATGAGTGTTGCCACACCACAGATCGATGTATTAGACTGTTGCGTAGCGTTTCGCAGGTTCTCATCAACTAGCATGTGAGATTTGTTGGCAACAAAGCAACACGATGGACACGACGAATCGAGCCGCAAAAAAAGCCTCCGTAGCCGCAACTACCACACCCGTATCTGTATGACTTCCAAGAATTCGACTGGAATCCTATCGAAGATCTTTTTTGAAATTATTATCAAAGCCTTGAAGGGGGATGACTTCCTTTCTTCGTAGCCTGCTCGATACGATTATTGACTGCTTTAGTTTATTTTTCATTTATCTATGTGTTGACGATGGCGAATCGACGCAAAAAAAAATCCATCCATTCATCATCGATAAGCACCGGTCTCGTTCCTAGCATCCAGCATAACATCACGAGTTTTGTCTCGAACGGGGTACGTGTAAATGGCATGCCGCGAAATGTTGCGTAAACGATACGGGCCGGTTGCCTCGTCATGTTCTTGGACTTCTGAATCGTTCGCAAGGTTTGGATTCGGGTGGAATGGTTCAGATGCAACTCTTTCGTGATTGCGACTCGCGGACGGTCGGTCGCACTTTCCACGTCTTCCCTACCTCTTCGAAACCTCGCGAACCCTTCAGACGAGCGACACGGCATCTCGTGCGGGCACTCGTCGCAACGTTTCGTGGGTCTCTCGTATCGTTTTCTCCACTTCAGAAACGCGATTCGCTTCATTCTAGAAATACGACTCGCTTCGTTTCGAGCCCATCCCTCGTTAGCGACGCCGATCGCACGAAGAGTCGCACGACGTCGCGTAACGGTGACGAAAACGTGCTCGTTGCCGTAGTAGCTCCACGCACGGGCGCACGGGAATGCATACGAGAGAGTACCTGGGATGCGAAAAATGATATTTCGGCATTCCGTCACGACGAGCGGTGAACGAACTCCTTGCATCCGGGGAGGGTGGAAACGAAACGGTCGAAATGCCGGTCGATCCCCGGAGGAAAGGAAAAGCTGAAGCGAACGGAAGTCCTGGAACGCTTGAAGCGAGAAGGCGATGCTTGCTCGGCCTTGGACTTTCCGAGGGGGAAACGCATTCGCATTCGCATTTGCCGTCTCCTCATCCGAGCACGAACGAACGAAGATCCGCGAAGGAGAGTTCGCATCGAGGAGAAACCAGCGTCGCGTGCGGAGGACATCCGAGGGCGCTTTTTTGCCCAATGGCTTCACGTAAGAATAAAGGCAGAAGTGGCGCAGCCGTGGGATCGATCGGGTGCGTTTTAGCACGCGAAGTCGAGAGGATATTTTGCACCGATTTTCCCTCCCGTTTTCCCTCGGGAATCGGGATCCTCTGGAAGTAGCTCGCGTCTTCGATGAAGCCGATCTCGTGGATACTTTTCGCAGAAGAGGCGATTCGAGAGCGAAGAAAGAAACTTGGGATCGAAAACGACAGACACAGATGGGGAATTCGAGCAAGAACCATGGAAGAGACGTCCTTTCTCGTCGTCCGTCCGCACGGAACGATATCGAAATCGTTTCGGCGAGTTCCAAACTTTTTTGAATCGCAACCCATTCGCCAACTTCCAAAAAATGTCGCAGTCTAACTAAAATCTTCTTAATGAGAATTTTTCCGTTTTTCCGCATCGGCATGCGAGCGCACGATTTTTTTCCATCAAGAGAGGTTGAGGTGTGCGCGACGATTTCGACTCACGGTCCCTCGCGATCGCGAAAGGAAAACTTTCTCGCACGTTCATGAATTCACCCGTACCGCGATCGCGCACGACTCACGAAATCACGCGCGATCGCGCGAGAGTCGCGTCACGCACGATCCAGACGTTAGGGAGGAGAGGGGAAGGGCCGTCGAGCGAATGAAGTCGAGCTCGACTCGGACTCGGGCCGGATGGAATCCCCTCGTTCCTTTCCCTCGATCGAACCCTTTGGCGTCTCGGCACCGAGGACGAACAAAACCGCGACAGCCGAGACGAAGCTCGACCGGCGAGGTGTCCACCCTTTTCCCTTCTTCCCTTCTTTCCTTCTTCCTTTTTGCTCTCGCGTTCGAGCGAGCGAATTCCGTTCGAGTCGCGCTCGGGCGAGTGCCGTATCCGAAACCCTGCGGGAGTCACGACCGTGAGAAAAATTCCCGAGTGACGCTTCGCTCACGAACGCAGTTGAAAATTTACTTTGAATTTAGTTATTTCAATAAATTGTCGTTTCAATATACTGTATATTGTTATCGATGTTTTAACATGGAACTCTAAGTGTAATCTTTCTTTTGGCCCACCCTGTATACGATACAGCTGTTATTTCATAATTAGCAGAAAAATGAAACGAACAATTTCTTTAAAACGAAAGTGCCGAATTTTTCTGAATTTTATCGACGCATCGAGTCGAAAGGAATCGAAACCGCGTCGAGAGAGGCGAAACGAAAAGAAGGAAGAATCGGAAGAAGGTACCAGCTTTCGTCAACGATGAGAACAGAAGAACGCATCGAAAAGAGTCGCCTGTCGTTGCACGGTACACCGTAGCAGGTCGACGTAACACCCAAGTAGCCGGCCGAAGCCACGATGCCGTTCCGTTCCGACGCCTCGACCCGTCTTCTATCGGTCGTCCCGGATAGATAGACGATCGCAGCAAGGCCCAAGGAAGTTACAGAACATTAGCGATCTCACAGGAAAAAAAATTCCGAGAAAAAAAAATTAGCATGTCGAAGTTTCATTTCGTCACTTCGATGTTTTGACATGGAACCGATACGCGGATCGCATCATTTTCTCAAGGGTAGGAGTAGTCAGCGGTTAGAGAACTCTCTCCATTTCGAAGATCGGGTTTCCGATGCGTTAGGTTACCGTACTGCACCTTGCCTCACCTTGCCCCACTTTGCCTCACCTTGTCCCACTTTGCCTCACCTTGCCCCACTTTGCCTCACCTTGCCCCGTCATCGACGGAGAGTAGAATCGCGTCTCGAGATCGGAAGTTTCGTTTCTCCTCGTCGAGAGAAGCTAAGGACGACGTCCGCAATGAGAAAAAATTCACGTTTTCGTTCTCACATTTTCCATGGAGGGAGGAAACGCGCGTGGATTCCAGAAGATCGTCGGGGAACAGACGGAAGAGAACGACCGGAGTCGCGGATACGCGTTTGCTTTTGGGATCTATGAGACTCCGAGGCGCCCAGAAACCCAGAAACGTATCAATCCAGACACCCAGGCACCCAGGCACCCTGGCCCCTAGGCACCCCACACGCACCGATTCGCTCCGCACTCGGCTCACCCCAGATCTGCTCGGGACTTCCTCGGGACGGGATGTCCTCGACGTCTCGGGACCTCGAAGCGACGACCTGACGGAATCTGGCCCCGGGTCGATGTCGATCGACGACCTCCTTTTCGGAATCCATGCACAGCAAACGATAGGGCGAACGAAGGGTGTGCGACGGGTGTGCTCGCTCTCGGAGGCGCATGCTCGCCGAAATGTTCCTTCCCTCTCGAAGAGACTCGCAAGGCACCGTCGGGAGCGTGCAGGTCACCCTCGACCGTTTCGCTGCCTATTCGATTCGAAGGGTACGAGGAACGCTTCGACTACGATCGAGCGTCGCGGCAAAAGGATTCGCATCGGGTGGGTGCATGCGGACAGGGTAGTCCCGTCGCCTCGGTCGAGAGACGTCCTCACCTCGGTCGAGAGACGTCTTCACCTCGGTCCGAGGACGTCCTCACCTCGCTTTACGACCCCCGTCCAGCTTTTCCACCTTTTCTAAATCGAACGCGGAAACGAGAAAGCGAAATGCGACGCCGTGTCGGACGTTGGATTCGAGAGACGAACACGTTAGACCTCGATCATGCGGCAGTCGTATCTCGCGCCGGTGGCAAACGACTGCCACTACGGTCGACGACCGTCACCGCGGCCGACGACTGCTACGGGGTTCCGATTCCACTTCGCACGGCTCCAGATGCATCGTCACGAGGCGCCGATATCGACGACCGTCGATGGAACGTCTCTGCACGTCCCGTCGAAGGCGCGACGACTGGTTTTCCCGAGTCGAACGGGAGATGAAAATTCGAACGCGACGCGAAATCACCACGAGGGTAACCGACACGAACGAAAGGGTGAACGAGCTCGCGCTTTCGTCCTTCGTGGTTTGCGCGAAGCGACTCCTGGCACCGAGTAGAGCGGATTTTCGATCGCGACGGAGTCGGGGACGGTCGGTACGACCCAGGGGTACGACCCGTATCGATGAGGAACGCCTGCCCGTCGTTTCGCGGTCGGGAAACGGAGCCGACACGGCGATCGCCCCAAAAGTCTCATCGATGGTTCCTGCGTGCACGATCTTGCTCGTGCGACCGAATGCGTCCGAAATCCAGTGGCGTCGTGACGGAGCGATTTCTTCCGTGACGGGGGCCGACACATCTTGTACCGGAAATACAACTCGACGACGATCGTCCGACACGAAAGCGAGCTCGATCGACGCATTTCGTTTTCCTTGCATCGCTTTTCGTGCTCCCATCCTGCATGACGACGCGTTTCCAATATTCATTTCCGTGTTTGATTCGGGAGACATACGATCTCGATCCCAGGGTGGCTCGGATCGACTACCGAACCGGGTCGGGATTCCAGTTTGAGGCTCCCCGAGGGGAAACATGCACCACGCTTCCGCAAGATGGGGGAGGGACGGGGGGGAGAGATGGGGGAGAGGGGGAGAGGGTAACTCATGATGAAATGTTGTATCTCGTTATCTCGTTTTACACGTTATCTTGAGGTTTGACGCTCCCTCGAGCGAGGCTCCCATAAACGCGTGCCTATTTCACCTAGTCGGTCATCTGGTTTGGGGTATACCCAGTGGCGTAACTAGGTAATTTGCCGCCCGGGGCGAGTGACTGTTACTGCATACTCCAGCTCTCCCCCCCTTGCTAATTGTTATTTTC